>VDFB02079221.1:0-47877 GCA_007258455.2 Sequoia sempervirens | reverse complement strand
GATGGAACAAATTATATAAGTTGTATATAAGTGTATATAAGATTTTTGAACTTAAGAATTCCATGAAACAAATATAAGTTGTATATAATTGTAATTTAGGCAAAATGATTTTTAAAAAATTCACTACGTTTCAAATAAGGATTGAAAGCATATATATGGGTTTGCATGCTACCAAAAAAAGTGAGAGATGATGCTATCAAAGATTCTTGAACTTAGGAATTTTCCATGGAACAAATATGTACATATAATTGTAATTTACACAAAATGATTTACAACTGTGTACAAGTTACTATAATTTCCCATTTTAACATGTATAGGGTTACAAGTGAACTTGAAAACCATGGATATAATCTAAAAGATTTTGGTTTAGCCCACTCTTCAATAACATGTAGAATTTTTTGATGATCATCACCATCTAGTCTCCATTTTCTTCGGCCACGTGCATGTGGAACTGCATGAAGATGTAGAGTGGTAGCAATTATTAAGTTACTATATTGATATACCTTGTTATCAGGTTGATAGTCAGCAAAATGAATCGCATGCTGAAAAAATTTGACTTGTTTTAGATATGTCCCTTGCACTACAACAAAACCTACATAGTAAACATGAACCTAAGGCAAGACATATGAACGCGTGTAACATTTTCATGCTCAAGGTTTGTACAATATATAGTTAATGTTTATTTAATGCAATGTGCACATGTGAATACAATGTATGTAATATTTTAAATTCAAAATCACCTGTGGGAAATAACATTCCATCAATTGTTTCAGGTTATGTTAGCTTATTCCTCTCTTTTGTGCAATGCAATAAATAATAGCTAACACCTTCAATGTTTCCAGGCTCTGCTATGACTGCAAAAACATCTCCTATACACCAAATTTACACAAAAAAATTCTAAAAAATTAGAAATGTCTCTAAAGATCATTAACTAGATATATATAATATTTAAATTATTGAAAACTTACACATGTTCCTTTTCTAACCAATCCTGAAATATGGTCATAATCAATTGAAATCAAAGGAATGTATTCAAATCTTTCTTCCTTGTCTTCATCATATGTTTCTGAAACAACTAGTGGCACTATATCCCATTTACCAACATATCCAAGTTCTTGATTTTTGCATGCATAATCAAATTTTCCCTCAATGCACTCAGTGCAAAAACAAGAGTAATCCATTGTGTCTAATATCCATCCATGACGACTATCTAAACTCCTAACACAATGCAAAGATCTTGTTTTTTCTACCCTCTTGCATCCATGCATCGATCTTCTATCCACACCTAGATACATATGTACAACAAAAAACTTATGTGAACAAATATGTATATATATATATATAAATTTAAATAAATTCAAATTTTGATTTAATGTAATTTATACATACCGATATCTCCCAAAACACTCTATGTGGAATGTGTCGGTTTGTTCTTGAAGATGTGCCGACCACATTTGATGCAAAGTGTTTCTTGCACCATTCAACAACATCATGTGCATTGTCTAGATGATCTTCTAGATAACTCATTTGATGCTTTCTTAAAGCTCATTTGATGCAAGCTCCTACTCCATCATGCTCACCCTTTCCATGCCCACTCTAAAAAAAACTCCAAACATGTGGTATTTTGTAGATTTTATGTTATCTAAAAAGTGCATAGAATGGCCGTGAAGATTTGAATTGTGCCACACATCCATCTAACCATACAAAATGATTTTCAAATTTTACACCCCTGCTTCTCAAATTCTCAAAAAATATTGTAAAGCAATGCTAGACAAAAAGTGTGTCATGCTCTTTATCATCACTCATATAAAAGTGATATTCTTTCTTAATGGCTCATTCTTCATCTGTACTCTTAACACCATCCAATTCTGATTGTGCATGGTGATAACACACATGAACCATAATAGTGATTTGCTTTGAAAAGTAATACTCTGATTAAATCTCCTTTTGATGTACAAAGGAGTAATTTTTTGCAAAGTCAACTACTGATAGAACTATTCCACGTGGGAAAGTATCTCTCAATGTTTGGAATTGTTGTGCTTGCCACTTAGCAAAAAAGGAATGATGTATATATGGCCGTATCAATTTTCAAAAATCTTCCATAAATTTTCCAATGGGAATCTCCTCTTCTACATAGTTCAACCTTGTGGATTCTTTCCCAAAATTTGTTTGCAACTTTACATACTTGTACCTATGTTAGTAAAATATGTGAATAACTAATAAACCACACTTGATCAATGAAACATTACATCAAAGAGAATCCAAATAAAAATCTATGAGAAATTGAAACAAATAAACTCTCTAAAAATAGTACTTACCTCTTGCAATTTACTGTCTTTGTTAGGTTAGTATATCCTCAATTCTTGTAGGAAATTTAGCCAAATTTCCACATGTCTCACAAATTCCTTTTATGCAGTTTATTTGAGGTCCATTATCATGATCACATAATATAAACTTTATGAACAAACTTTCCAGTTTAGGAAGTGCATTTTGAAACCCACATCTTTCTTCTCTCATCTTTCAAAACACTTGATAGTAGAGATCAAATTCAATATGATAACAAAAACAACAAGTTTTAAAAAAATTGTTTATCTTCACATAATATGGCTTTAACCTTTGAAACATTGTTTTCCCAATCTTTATATGAGGATATGCATTACAAAAGTTCATATACATCTCAAATTGTGTTATGTCTAGCTAATGTTTGATATGATTTTCATAAATACTAGGTCCAATCCTGCGTCTCGTAACATCTCTAGTATTTGATGATGGACGAGTCTAATCATGCCAAAAACCTGAGACCAAGTTCCTAGCAACATCTTCAATCCTGTCAGAACAGGGAGCTCTACACATAATTGCCCAATTGCCTTCTAAACTCTCATCCAAAAACATTCTCTTTTCTCATATTTTATCAATGTGGTTCTACTATAACCAATTTCAATTGAAAGTGCAAACATTTTTCTTTTTCTTGCCATATCTTGATGTACAATAGATGTCAACATCACCCTTCTTGTAGTGGCCTTATCCACTGATCAAGATCCTTTCCCAATGGAATCTAAACCCTTTTTAACATTTTGAACAATATCCTTTTGTAATCCCATGTGTTTCTTCTTATTTGATGTTGAATGAACACCCAAAAATTGTAATGACTCTTTGAGCTCATCATGAAGAAGTAAACGTGATAAAAATTGGGTTTTTTAAAGTGTATCAAGATGATTGAAATGATGATTGATCATTCCATTTACAGATTTAGTCATTGACCTCTTTCTCTTATTATAAGGCTGGTTGGCATAATATTTCAGTTTCTCCATATCCATTTCAAGTAAATGATCTAAATTTCTATGAGAAATTTTTTTCCCCACCTTCTCAACTAGTTTTATATGCTCATCCATACCAGTAGGAGGAAGTGATCTCGACCCCTCTCCAATATGCATTGTTTGAACTTGTGCCTCCTCCCTATCTTCAAAGACCATGCATTCTTAAGCGGATTCATTTGATCCAATGTCTAGATTTGGCTTGACTTGAGCATGAAAACTTCCTGCTTGTTGAGCCCTTCCTACACATGTGTCACAAAATATTTTTCAAACAATAGTGAGAGATGATGTTAAATATAAGTGAAGTTTATGTATGCAAGCAAAAAAATTGATAAAACATTATGCTATAAGTGAGAGAATTTTGTGCTAGTTTTATATGCTCATCCATACCAGTAGAAGGAAGTGATCTTGACCCCTCTCCAACAAGCATTGTTTGAACTTGGGTCTCCTCCCTAACTTCAAGGTCCATGTGTTCTTCAACGGATTCGTTTGATCCAATATCTAGATTTGGCTCAACTCCAACTTGAGAAATCCATATAGCATAAAACATAAAAATAATTTGAGAACATTGAAGTGATGAAAATAAAAGACCAAAGACACAAAAAAAATATATTGAAACAAAAAGAATATGCTTAAGGAATTGGAGTCAAGGATAATATAAACATTGCAACTTGCATGACCAAGATGACTTGAGGACATTTAAAAGTATTTATAGTCATTTAAGTTCAATGATGGTTAGAAACCTTCAAAGTAAAAGTCCTAAACACACACTTGAGAGTGAGAGAGAGAAGAAACAAGCATGTGTACCTTGTTTCTTTCTATGATAATTTTCCAAGTTTTGTTCACGACTCTTTTGTTCTTCTTTTGACAATTTTCGTTGAGACACATTTTTTCTTTTTCTTTGTTGTCCCATTTTCTTCTTCAACTTAAAGATGACTCTAAACAAGTCCTCTACCAACTTAATTAAATTATCCTCCAAAATTTTCCTTGATTGATAAAAATGAAAAGTTTTCGAGCTCCAATATTTGCCTCCTTGATAAATGTGCAAAAACTTCTTCTCCAAAATCTGCGCTCCAAGTGAATCAAAATTATTCTAGTGTACATGGAATAACTAGATCCTAGTTTAAATGAATCAAGTAGTAAAAAAAAAAATTATTTCATTGTGGAGTTTTTTGTTATTTAATTCATAGGTATGCACAACATATCTAGTAATTTTAGAATTTTGTTAAAGTGTCAAAAATGTATATTAGAGGTATAATTTGAATTGAATTTTCTTAATTATATTTGAATTGAATTTCAAGTTAGTTGTCGAAAATGTATAATAGAGGTATAATTTGAATTAAATTTTCTTAATTATATTTGAATTGAATTTCAAGATATAATTTGAATTGAATTTTCTTAATTATATTTGAATTGAATTTCAAGTTACTTGTCAAAAAGATTATATCTTGTTCTCAACTCAATGGTTCATGTTGCTTAAGTCATTTTAAAAAATATATTTATTGTGTTCAACATGAATGAACTTAATTATAAAGTGGCATTGATTTCCCTAAAATTCTACTAGAGATCAAATGTATATTGAATATAGGGAAATGTAAGTTGTAAGAGATCATAAAATAAGAAAACATGTATTTATATTGAATATTTAAAGCAAATACATACATATATTATGTGTAAACATGTTTAAACCATAAGCAAACACATGTACATACATGTAAAGGGATTCAATACATATAAACATAACACATATTATAAGCAAAGAGGAAAATGTATGTATATATCATATAAGAAAATGTATGTACATATCATAAAAGAAAAATGTAAATTAAAGATCATCAAATGTGAAATACTAAAGATCAACAAATAAGCAAATGTAAGTTAGAGATCATTAAATATCTAATACTATTAAAGATCATCATATAATCAAATACATGTGGTAAAGATCATAAATCTAGAGTGCATGGCCTAATATGAATGTCTACTCCTAGACGAATGGCCATCTGAATGAGAACGGTCCTACTTTGATGGATGTGCTGAGCCCTACAAATAAAATTGTGTACAATATGTGTTAAATACATATAATTTATATTAAATAAATTTTATGAAAGTTATTTTTAAATGAACTTGTATTTTTAAATATCAATCTAGAACTATGCATACATAAATATATTGCATGTACATATACACGTGTGGTTATATAAAAATGTAAAACTCACATGTCCACTGACAGCAAATTCATCCATAGAGTCACATCGATCATGCACACGATCTGGACCAAGGCTAGGAGTGATATGAGGTATGTCCACCTATAACAATATATATACGGATATATATCAACTTACATGAATATCTAGTTAAATTTTTTTTTAAAAATAATGAAAAAAGAATTGAAACATGCACATGCACACATACATGTACATCATCTGATATCGGATGACCTATGTCCTCTGAAATAATCGCCTCCACCATATCCACCAAATGATCAAGTGACAAATCAACATCTACATCCATCTGATCTATCCCATGTCGTGCCATAAATGATGAATGTAGAGGACTATGAAGGTGAGATGGCATCGGTGATGATGAACTAGAACCAATCAACATATCATTAAAACCCATAATCTGTGCAACTGTCGTATCAACTGTAGGTTGATCCTGATGTGCACTAGTGCTCAGTTGAGAGTGATGGGATCTTGGAACTGAATGACCTCTACATCTCAAATTCTCTCTAACATGCTATATATTGATCCCATTGTCTGATGCAATGTGGGCATATGCCTCCAACAGGTCCTTAGCCAAACAATGCAGAGTCATGTGTGCCATATCCCCTGTAAGTGCATCAAGTTGTGTAGGAGTAGGGATGTCAGCCATTGTAAAAGGATCCATGGTGGTCCACTATGCTATAAATGGTGTGGATTGTAAATGTTTGGACATCAAATACTAACCTACACGATCATCAGATATCCTAGTGGTGGCAGCCGTAATGTCACCTACAATGTCAATTGCTTCCTTTTGGGAAGAAATGAGAACCTCATCTACTATGGGGGCTAGAGATGGGGTGAAAGCAGGAGACCTGTCACCAACCAATACCCTAAAAATTGGGGGTGGTCTATTTGCTCGACAATAGGTGGGCCTATCAGCAATCCTACCACGCCCCTAACCAACATATGGTGGAATGTCTAGGTAGTTAACTTTGAGGCCCAAATGGACCTCAACATACAACTGCTAAACAAAATACAATGGAATCTAGTCATTGTTTGGGTATAGACCATGTGCTGCAAGAAATCGTGGGTAGATCAATGAGGCCATAGCATGATCGACACATCTAGTGACCCGGTATCCCCTAACCTTACGCACATTTTGATAAAATGGAAAATAAGTGGCTTTTATCATTTTTATTTGGTGACACTATCATGTATTTGTTTAAGAGGAACGTCACCATGTACTTCTTCCCGCATGCGGGAAAGAAGAACAGTCACTCTATCTGGGGAATATGCACTAGTCCTCTCAAGTTCATCTTTTAGTTTTTCTAGACTATGCAATATTAACATGCATGGTTCACTATATATCCCCAGGTTTTCACCCTGTGCTAATGAATCTCTCATTTTTTTAATCTCATTACTAGTATTTGCAAACAAAGAATCTAGAACAAGTGGAACATGATCTGTATTTTCCATGCTATATATATATATATACAGTACACCTAAAAGAGAAATGAGACTTTGGTAAATAATATATCTAGATAAAGGGAATACAAATCTAAAATAGAACTTGTAATAATTCATCTACTCATCAATAATATCTTCATACCATTAACAATTTAAAAAGAATTGGAAGACAACTATAATCTATAACATAACATCCTTAAATGGTTCAAATTTTAAATGAAACGATGAAAGAAAGAATAAGAATACAAAGATTAGTATAAAATTATTTGAAAATAATTTGGGATAAAAATATTTAATCTAATAGTTTTTAACATAAATGAACTTCAATTATATAGCCAAGAACATAAAAAAGTTATAGATTGGAAAGCAAAATAATCAAACATTTATCATATTTTTATATGTATAAAGTTTAGATATTATCAAATATAAAGTTTAGATATTATCAAACTATTTAAACTTATAGATTTCATAAAGCTATAAATTGAATTGTTAAAACTAATTTATCAAGAATCAAATCTAATAAAGTTTGACTTCATTGCATACTTGTTATAAATATCTCACTAATCCAACCATACATATTATATATGTTAAAAAATATATAATTGTTATGCCCATAATTTTTCACTATATCTTGACATGGATCTCCTTCAACTACATCAATTAAAAATTATTTATAATGTTGGAGGAAAATGGATTTAATATCATTAGATTTGTCATGGAACTACCTCTCTTGATCAATGATAGATATTATCCCCTCTCGAGAATGTAAATATGTTTGAGATAACTAAAAAATAATTTGTATCCCTTATATCCTTTCATCCAATGTAGCCTATCTCTTAATTGAGATCCTCTACCAAAATTAAGTTCAAATCTTCTAAGTTTTATTTCAACGAAAGCAACCACTCATTGTAGAAAAGTTATTAGTAAGTGCTAAAGCCAAAACAAGTTTTTTTTTTCTATTTGGATTTGGATTTTTTTTTCCATTCTAGATCTCTTTCTAGCCATATTCTTATTGTAAGATCATATTAAGGTAGTACAATAGATTTAATCACATCATTCCATAATTGTATCCACTTACCATTTTGATGAGGTCTAGGAACATCAACCAAAGGGATATTAGGAAAGCAAGGTGATCAATTTGATTGAGGTGGGAAGTGTTGAGCTTGAAGGATAGATTATTAGGTATGAGGAATAAGAAGTTTGAAAAGTTTAAAGAATTAGGGGGTGATATGTGAGATAGGTTTAAGGGTATGTGTAGGATCATGATGGGCCAAAAAGTGGCAATATTATGGGTATTTTTAGGGTATGTGGCTGATGACTTTTTTACCCAAAATTGATGAAGCGAAAAGGGTTTTAGAGGAGATTCTCAACTTTCCACCAATATAAATTATGCTTTAATTTGATTTTAATAAATAATTATTAGTCATTTTCTATTAGAATTATGACTAAAGTCCTTATCGATGGCTAATTGAAAAACATCTATAACTTTCAAAGCGACATCACACATTTTTTTAATCTAAAATATGTGTCACATTCTATGCTTCACATAATATAGGATTAAAAAAGGAAAAAATAAATTTCATGAATTTTTGACCAAGTTAAGGTGAATTAGGACATCACATATTTTTTAAAGTTGTAATAAAAATTCATAATTAATTATTTACTTGGAAAAAATTATAAAAAAATATGCATCACATCTGGACATGAGTCCTCCACTTATATCTAAAATATTTTAAAAAATATTATCATTTTATTATGGTTAGGGTGGTTAGGCAGACACCTACTTCTTATTTTTTCCACAAATTTAAGTACTCTGACATTGAAATTTCAAAATTTCACCAAATATATTTTATTTATTTTAAAATAAACCTAGTATTTTAGAAACTACATTCAATTTTATACAGATTCTATTCTTACATACTTTTGAAATAATATAGATAACTTATTCAAATTTTTACGTCAAGTTGCCTAACATTTTTCTAAATTTTTTGCCACTTAAGGGCCTATTTTTTCCATGATGATCCTACACATACCCTTAATAGAATCTACTTAAATAAGGGTGTTTTGTGGAGAGGGCACAATGGAAAGAGAAATAACTAAGTTTTAATCTATCAATACAACTAAGTTTCCCTTAGTTCACCATCTCTTTAGTTGGTCCAAGTGAACTAGTGATCAGTATAAGAATATTTTTTGTCTAAAATGGGATCTAAACCCCTCATGGTATTTCTAGTTAGGATGTAGGAATTCAATTTTTTTTAGAGAGTTTATGAGAACTAAACCAACTTGTATCTTGCTTTTTTCCACCATACCATATTCACCTCCTTGTAGCCATTTAGTCATAGGAAGGGCATAAAAATCCATTCCCACAATTTAACTTGAGATGAGGAGTCATTAGGAATATTACAATAAAGAAAAAATGAATAGGTAAATTCCTTGCATAAGTAGTAAGCAATAAGCACAATTGTTGTTGGGATCCACTCCTCAATAGATGATAAACTTAGCCAAGTATTGGGGAAGGTGGGTCAACCTTGCATCCTAATATTTTGATTTATTATTTTGTCCTCATATTAGGAAATGAGGCATCTCAATTTGTGTTGGTAGTTATTTTTCATTTGTTGAATGCTTCAAGGGAGGTTTCTAAGATGTTCTAAATGCATATAATATTATTATAGCTTTATAAGATCAAACCCTAGATTATTGTTGAAGATTGTGGCAGCTTCAGGCGAATACCTTCCAGCCCAGTACGCATGAAGATAATAATTAAATATAGTCGTTGTCTATTTAATTTGTGTATGTCTTAATGAAGAGTCATTCCCTTTGATAAAATATGCATCTAATAAAAAGATGAAAATTTAATAAAGAGGCATGACTTTGAGGTGGCCGACTTATTAAAATTAGTAAAAGATATAATTCTTTTGAGGCCGACCTGATATGATTTGGAGTGACACGCCTTTTCATATTGTATATATATTCATTTGATTATTTCATTGTGACTCATTCATTAGCATTCAGTTCATATCACATACATGTGAGTTCAGTCCAAGTACAAAAGGCGAAGTTATTGATTTGGATTGATTATTGTCAAGTGTGTGTTCTTCAAGGTAGAGCGATATCTCTTGTGACTATATCTTGTATCAGTGAAATATTTTTTTGTGTTGGTTGTGTTGCATTCTTAGTTGATGCTCAAATTCGGCCTTCAGATTTTCCTATTGTAAAAGGACACTCTCCTTATTGAGATTCAATATATAACTGTTATTTTGTGGCTAGGTTTTTCTCCTTAAGAGGAGGGTTTTCCCAAGGTATATGTTGTGTTATTGTGTCTGATTTGAATTAGTTTTTGTGCATACAATCTGATCATTAAAACTTACAATTATGACATATTCTTATGACATTTAAGAGCATTATTATAAAATATTTATAGTAAAGTATTGACTAGTCAACATTATGAAAAATCATAAGAAATATTTTAAGAAATAGCAACTGTGTCAAGGAAAAATATGTGGACATTTACAAGAACTTTTTTTTAAGCAAAAGTGGGAGACCACTTATAGTTTTTTTTATATATAATATTTTACATATAGCTAGTTCAAGCGGACATACTGGCGAGAAAGAACTAGCAAGAAAATCCTTAGTTCTAGTCTGAGTAACAAATTTTAAAAAATACCAAAAAGACCAATGAGGTCCTAGTACAAATGACCAATTGTCTAATTACAACATGTTACAAAAGCAAATTGGTTGAATACATCAGTAAAAAATCATCAATCTCCTCCATGGAAATGGAAGATTTGTATCTGTTTAGAACTTGGTAGAGATGCACGAAGAAGTGTCATGCATTGTGGATAATAACATGCCTTGGAATATGTGAACATATTTCTCTTCTTATGAATCAAAACCTTCTTTGAATAATTAACATTAGAAATTAATACAGTTTGGAAAGCATATTGTATAATCACACTAGAAACCAACAATGGAAGATTGAGAGTCTCAACTAAGAATTCCACCAAGTATAGATAACATTCATACTAGAAGCCAACAACAAAAGACAAAATTTCATAAATAAAGTTCATGTGTTATATATCATGCCTTTGAGGGGTCCACAAGTACCATGATGTAAGGAAAGCCAAGGTGCGGAAACAACTCTCCTAACATCAAAACCTCAAGCAAGAATGCAGAGACTCTTTTAAATTTTATAATTACAGTCCAATTAAGATGCACTTGAAATAGATAACAAAAAAAAAAGAATTAGACAAACACATATGAACACCAGATTTATGTGGGAAAACCCACCACACCAAGAGAAGTCACTTTGTATTATAGTAATAGAGATCACATACAGAGTACAAACTTATCTTTCTCATGTTAGTTTACAACATCATTCACTATGATCAACCTTGCTACAAAACATTCACATTACAATTCTTATTGAATCGAATTCACACTGACCATACACCGAACTATTCATCTGACTGTTGATCGAATCAACTGAACTATCCATCATCTGCAATTCTAGACTATATTCATGTTGTTCTTGTCTGTCAAACTTCCTCACAGAACTACCACAATAGACTATCTTCCAATGGTTCCCATTCAGCTTCTCTGATTGGTCGAATACAAGCCACATAGGATAGTCTTCACTCGGTCAAAGTGATCAACCTTTGTTGAAATGTCGGTGAGACACTAACCGTGTCTCCCCGATGCCACAAAACTTAAACATAAAAGTTGCCAAGAGTCCACAATATTGGCAAGATATTATACTGAGTCCAGAAAGCTATCACTCAGACTTTGTCGTGTCGCCAAGACCTCATACCGATGATTATCGTTTGTATCGCTATCGCCAAGACTTGTCACTATCTGTGAAACATCATACCGAAGCTTCAAAATCACATAGACAATAGAATTCCCATCGGCAAGACTATCGTCCTTCACTGAGAGATCATATCGAGTCAATAGTGTTATACCAAAATGTTCATCAGTCGGCAAGACAGACCACTATCGCTGAGACGTTACTTCAAAAGCTTACAAGTCATAGCGAGCACCAAACAATAGTTGACAAGACTTCTCTCTATCGCTAAGACTTCACACTGAGACCTTTGTGCTACTTCGAGTGTATACCATCGGTGAGACATCACACATCAGTAAGACTTCTTATCGAGCCACCATATGTTAACCCGTTGAATCCAAGATAAAGCTACTATCGACGGGACATTCATATCGGTAAGACTTCATCCTGAAACAAATGAGTTAATTCAACGACCATAGGTGTATAACTATCAGCAAGACTTCTCTTGTCAGTATGAGACATACCAAACATCCAAGACTCTCCCCAACACCGCTTGTCACCCTGAGTCTCCCCAATATGTGATAAGAGTGGCCTGTCAGCTAGAGATCTCCCCTCGGCAGAAGGTTACAGTGAACGCCACAAGTCATAGTGACAGGTGCATTAGGCATGACAGTGACAAGGTCTCAGTGACCTATACAAACTACAAGGTTCCAAAGCTGCTAGTCTGCCAGACTCAAAGCATGTCACACTGACTTGGCCCTTTCAAAGGTTTCAGCCTATGAGATTGAGGCATAAATTTCCAACAATCTTCCAATTGACGAAGATCACACAGGCACCTCCAGAGCACAACAAAAATACTAACTTTCATGGGCACTAAGTCCCATTGAATTGGCACACCACCTAAACTTGTCTATGCTCACCAGCTTCGTCAATGCATCTGCAACATTCTCCAAAGTATCAACCTTTTCCAAAATGACCTTTCCATCCTCCACCATATCCTGTACAAAATGGTACTGTACATCTATATGTTTCTTCCTGGCATGGAAAGTAGGATACTTTTCCAGACAAATTGCACTTTGACTGTCATGGAAAATAGTTATTTGCCCTGCATCAAAACCAATGTTAGAACACAAGCGTTTTAACCAAACTGATTCTTTACAATCATGTGTAGCTTCCATGTATTCATCCTCCGTAGTCGAAAAAGCAACCACAGCCTACTGCTTACTCATCCAACTCACAGCACCACCATTCATCATGAAAAATGTATCCATTGGTGGACCTCTTGTTGTCAATGTCCCATGCCCAATCGAAATCCACATAACCTCGAATGTTGAGAGTCCTCTATGATTCAACCAAGTTCCCATGATAACACAAAGCATATTTTGAAGTACCCTTCGAATATTTAAACACTCTCTTAACAACATCCCAATTTGTTCTTCCAGGATTTACCATAAACCGACTAAGAACTCCCACTGCTTGAGCAATGTCTGGCCTTGTACAGACCATTGCATACATAAGACTGCCAAACGCACTAGCATAGGGTACACTAGTCATTTCCTCCATCTCAATAGGAGATTTTGGACAATCTTCAATAGATAGCTTCATTCCCTACAAGATTGGAATAACTAGCTGCTTGCAATCATTCATGCAAAATCTCTCTAGAACAGTCTTGATATACTTACTCTGACTGAGCCAAAGCTTTCTACTAGTCCTGTCCCTGGTTATTTCCATCCCCAGAATATATCTTGGTGCACCAAGATCTTTCATTTCGAATTTAGTAGACAACTAAGACTTAAGATCAAAAATCATTAGCTTAGTATTGCCTATGAACAACATATCATGAACATAGAGACCAATAATAAGCATGTATGTGCAAGATCATGATGGGCCAAAAAGTGGCAATATGATGGGTATGTGGCTGATGACTATTTTTTTACCCAAAATTGATGAAACAAAAAGGGTTTTTAAAGGAGATTCTTAGATATCCACCAATATAAATTATGTTTTACTTTGAATTTAATAAGTAATTATTATTCATTTTCTATTCAAATTACGAATAAAGTCACGATTAATAGGTTGATTGAAAACATCTATAGCTTTCAAATGGTATCACATTTTTTGAATCAAAACATGCATCACATTCTATGCTTCACATACTATAGGATTAAAAAAAAAAATTCAATTTCATGAAGTTTTGACCAAGTTAAGGTGAGTTGGACATACAAGTTTTATATTTTTTAAAAAGTTGTAATAAAAAATTAAAATTAATTATTTACATGGAAAAAAATTGCAAAAATATGCATCACATCGGCATGAGTCCTCTACTTATATCTAAAATATTATAAAAAATGTTATCATTTTATTTGTGGTTAGGGTGGTGGGATAGACACCTACTTGCTATTTTTCCTTAAATTTAAAGTACCATTGCATTGAAATTTCAAATTTCACCAAATAGATTTTTTTTAAAACAAACCTAGTAGTTTAGAAACTATATTCAATTTGCTACAGATTCTATTATTACATATTTTTGAAATAATATAGATAACTTATTCAAATTTTTACGTCAAGTTGCCTAACTATGATTTTTTTGAATGTTTTGCCACTTAAGAGTCTATTTTTTCCATGATGATCCTACACATACCCAAGCACTCGATCACATTCAACTTTATAATACACGCAATAATCATATTTTGATCTTACAAATCCCAAAGACAATACAAAAGTATCAAACTTTTGGTACCACATTCTAGGAGACTGCTTTAACCCATACAAAGACTTCTTTAACTTGCAAACCAGTTTTTCTTTACCTTTCTCAACAAAGTACTCAGGCTATTTCTTCTTCAAGATCACCATGAAGAAATGATGTCTTCACATCTATCTATTTGATCTCTAAATCATACACTGCTACAAGTGACAAGAGAAATCTAATGGACGTCAGCTTAGCTATAGGAGAAAAAATCTCCCCATAATCAATTCCCTCTACCTGGGAATAACCCTTCGCAACCAACCTTGCCTTGTACTTTTCCACACTGCCATCTAGACCAATCTTCTTCTTAAATACCCATTTGCATCCCATAGATTTTCTGCCTTTAAGCAAGGGCACTAGACTCCAGGTGTCATTCTTTTCTAATGATGCCATCTCTTCATTCATGGCTTCCAACCAAGAGTCTGAATTAGACATTTTAAATGCCTCTTTCACAGACCTAGGATCATCAATGCTAGAAATTAAAGCATAGGAACAAGTAGAATCTATCAAAGAGAACCCATACCTATCAGGTTGTTTCCTTTCACGAGTTGACCTCCTCACTAGCTGAGGCTAAGGTTGTTGTTCTTCTTCAGAACTTTCAGAACTGCTTGAGCTCTCCTCAGTTTTAGGTACATTTTGAATTTTCAATTCCTCTTTTTCTGGTGTCGGAGGAATTACAACTACATCCTTATTATTTTTTGACTTTGTCTCTGACTGTAGGTCTAAGGTAGATGGCTTCAGCTCACAAAAGATTACACTTCTACTATACAAAACCTTCTCCATATTAGAATTCCAAAGCTTGTATCATTTTATGCCAGCACTATAGCCAATAAAAATACATTTGATAGCCTTGTTCTCCAACTTAGATCTTTTCTCATTCGGTACATATGCAAATGCCTCACATCCAAAAATACGAATGTGTCTCAGAGAGGGCTTCTTACTAGACCACGCTTCCAAAGGTGTTTTCTCAACAAAAGTAGAATTTGGAGAATGATTTATCAAGTAACATCCAGTAGCTACACCCTCAACCCAGAACTTCTCCTCCAAGCCAGCACTACTCAGCATACTTCATGCTCTCTCCATCACTGTCTTATTGAACCTTTTTGCAAGTCCATTTTGCTATGGAGTATAAGGTGTAGTCTTATTTCTTTTAATCCCATGGTCTTTGTAGTACCTCTCGAATTCATCAAAACAAAATTCACCACCATTATCAGTCCTTAAGCATTTAATTTTTCTTCCAGTCTGATTTTCTACAAGGTTCTTAAATTCCTTAAACTGGCTAAACACTTCTAATTTACTTTTCAAAAAATACACAAATGCTCTTCTTGAATAATCATCAATAAATGATACATAGTACCTTGACTTAGAAAAATAAGGAACATTCACTAGACTAAATACATCAGAATGAATATAATCTAGAAAACCAGAAGATTTATGAGAATGGGAATAAAAAGAGACACAGTGTTGCTTTCCATATATACAATGTTCACATAATTCAAATTCAAGGTTACAATCTTCAAGCCCCTCAACTAGGTTTTTATACTTCAAGGTCTTTAAACCTTTCTCTCCAATGTGACCTAGCCTATGATACCAAAGCATAGTTTTTTTTGCTGGAAGTTTAACTTCCATAGAGTTTACACAATTAGGAACATTTCCCTATTTTCCTCCATGAGTAGCTTTCTGTGACTTTATAGAGACACCGTTACATTGAACAACATGTGCATCCAGCTTGTACAAGGTACCAATATGAGCACCCCTTGCTAGCACCATTGAACCTCTAGTCATCTTGCAACCATTTCTAGAGAACGTGACTTGCACTCCAATATCATTCAGCTTACTGACAGACAACAAATTTCTAGCCAGACCTGGTATATGCATAACATCCTTGATCCCCTTCACTCTTCCATTAGGGAATTGGATCCTAACTCTTCCACGGCCAACAATCTCCAAAGTTGAATCACTTTCCAAGTAAACCTTTCCACCATTGTATTCTTCATACTTTGTAAACCAGTCTCTATGAGATGTCATGTGGAAAGATGCTCCAAAATCAATTAGCTAGATATCATCTGATGCCTATGCATCCAAGGCTGCAATGAAGGCATATGCATCACTCTGAGAAGAATCATTATCGGAAGAGTTCTTCTTCCTCTTCTTTTTCTCCTCTTTACAATCCTTTTGGACATGACCAGGTTGCCCACAGTTCCAACACTTCACCTTGGACTTCTTGCCAGGAGACTTTGATCTCCCCTCTGATTTCAATTTAGATTTCTTGTCCTTCTTCTTTCCTTTCTCTTTCGATCTTCCTCTAATAGTAAGAGCCTCCTTCGCCATCTCAGAAGACTTCCTTCTCATCTCTTCAGATAACAAAGAAGCAACCTCTTCCATCTTGAAATTGGATGTTGTACTCCCAATAGCAATCACCAGGTGATCCCAAGAGTCTGGCAAAGAACACAATAGAAGAATACAATGATCCTCTTCATCAGTCTTCACACCAATAGATTTTAACTGTGTAATCAACATGTTGAATGTGTTCAAATGATCAGCTATAGACCCTCCTTCCTGCATTCTCAAAGTGTACAACTTCTTCTTCAGGAATAGTTTATTCACCAAGGACTTCCCTTGATAAATAGATGCCAGTCTCTTCCACAAGGAAGATGTAGTCTTCTCTTCATGCACATTCAGAAGAATGGAGTCTGCCAAACAGAGCCTTATCAACCCCTTAGAATTTCTATCTACAAGGTCCCAATCTTCTTGCTCCATGTCTATAGGTTTCATTCCAGACACAACAATCCAAAGATCACGATCCACTAAGAGGTCCTCCATTTTGAGTTTCCACAATTCAAAATTTCTGCCATTGAATTTCTCTATTTCAATCTTTCCTAACGTGCTATCCATCTCAATCTATAATTTAAATTAACAAACTTCTATAGGACTCCCACTGAACAGAATTGACACAAAAAACCCAATGTACCCAAAAGGATAACACAACTGGCCAGGCTTTGATACCATTTGTAAGGAAAGCCAAGGTGTGGAAACAACTCTCCTATCATCAAAACCTTAGGGAAGAATGCAGACTCTTTTAAATTTTACAATTATAGTCCAATTAAGATGCACTTGAAATAGATAACAGAAAACGTAGAATTAGACAAACACATATAAACACTAGATTTAGGTGGGAAAACCCTTACGGGAGAAAAACCCACCACACCAAGAGAAGTCACTTTGTATTATAGTAACAAAGATTACATATAGAGTACAAACTTATCTTTCTAATGTTAGTTTACATTAGCATTCACTATGATCAACCTTGCTATAGAACATTCATATTACAATTCTTACTGAATCGAATTCACACTGGCCATACACTGAACTGTTCATCCAACTATTGATTGAATCAACTGAACTATCCATCATCTACAATTCCAAACAATATTCATGTTGTTCCTATCTGTCGAACTTCCTCATAGAACTACCACAATGGACTATCTTCCAACGGTTCCCATTCAAATTCTTTGATTGATCGAATACAAGCTACATAAGATAGTCTTCACTTGGTCAAAGTGATCAACCTGTGTTGGCATGTCGGTGAGACACTAACTGTGTCTCCCCGATGCCACAAAACTTAACCATCGAAGTCACCAAGAGTCCACAATATTGGCAAGATGTTATACTAGGTCCAGAAAGCTATCACTCATACTTCGCCATGTTGCCAAGACCTCATACTGATGATTATCGCTTGTATCGCTATTGCCAAGACTTATCGCTATCGATGAAACATCATACCGAAGCTTGAAAGTCACATAGACAATAGAATTCCCATCGGCAAGACTATCATCCTTCGCTAAGAGATCATACCAAGTCAATAGTGTTATACCGAAACGTTCATCAGTCGGCAAGACAGACCGCTATTTCTAAGACGTTACTCTGAAAGCTCACAAGTCATAGCGAGCACCAAACAACAGTCGAAAAGACTTCTCTCCATCGCTAAGACTTCACACTGATCCCTTTGTGCTATTCCGAGTGTATACCGTCGGTGAGACATCACACATCAGTAAGACTTCCTACTGAGCCACCATACGTTAACCTGATGACTCCAAAATAAAGTTGTTGTCGGCAAGACATTCATATCAGTAAGACTTCATCCTGAAACACATGCATTACTCTGACAACCATAGGTGTATAACTATCAGAAAGACTTCTCTTGTCAGTATGAGACATACCAAAAGTCCAAGACTCTTCTTGACACCACTTGTCACCCTGAGTCTCCCTGATATACGACAAGAGTGGCTTGTCGACTAGAGATCTCCCCTTGGCAGAAGGTTACAGTGAATGCCACAAGTCACAATGGTAGGTACATTTGGCATGATAGTGACAAGGTCTTAGCAACCTATACAAACTACAAGGTTCCAAAGCTGCTAGTCGACCATAATCAAAGCACGTCACACCAACTTGGCCCTTTCAAAGATTTCATCCTGTGAGATTGAGGCATAAATTTCCAACACATGAGCCTTTTGAAATCCTTCTCCATCTAAATGCATCTATTTCAAGACCATTGGAGGTGGGTATACAATATGAACCAAGTATTAATTTCTAATGTTAATTATTGAAAGAAGTTGAAGGCCCTTATTTACCCTTAAATGACATTTAAATTGGATATTTTAATGTTCAATATAATAAAATGTTTAAAAAATGAAAGTGACAATAATATTGAAAATAAAAATGTTGAACATGAATGTGAAAATATTGTAAAATTTTATGGAACACCTATTGATAAGAGTAGCATCATCAAGAAGATCATCGAAGAAGAAATACATCAACAATTTCTTGACTAATGTGGATATGAACCCTATGACATTGAAATTGCACTCAATAATCAACTTGTCGATAACAATGATTAAATTGATAGCTCACATGAACCAATGAAACTCAATGTGTCTCCAAATTACATAAGAAGAGAGAACCTTTGTGAAGAAGAAAAAGAAATTCAAAATCCATCTTTTTGTAATGAGTTTGTTAAAATTTAAAAACATTCAAGAACCCCAAAATGGTTTGAAATTGATGAGCATAATAGAAATTCTTGAAGGCAAGAGGTCATCACAAACCATTCGATTGTGGGCTTAAAAAATTTCAATGAATGGTTTTCCAATAAGATATTAACCAAAAAATTCCAAATTTTTATACAATTAATAAAGATGTACAAAATGAGACCTTTACTAAATAAATTTCAAAGATTCATGTAAACAAAAAGTTTGATCGAAATAATATTGTTGTTAAAGTTTTTTTTAATGCATTCAATTCTATTGTAAATAATAGTAAGGAAAAAGATAAAAGAGTTGCTCATAGAGTAATAACATCATTAGTAAGAAATTAAAAAATTAAAAAGGCTCAATTATTAAGGTAAACTTTTCTTGAATTAAGCCTAAATCATAAAATATTATCAAAAGTACTATCAATAAGATCATGATTAGAAATTCCTATTGAAATTCATACTTGGGCTTTTAGCAGTAGGCTTCCATGAGTCGATAAGCAGCTAATTAATAGCACAAAGGATGAAATTCAATAATTTTGGCACTCTAAGTCTATATTTACATATGAGGTTGGAAACAAAAAAATTTATACTCTACCTAGGCCATGATTCTGTTATGAGTATGAAGAGTTTATGATAGAAATACATCCATTATTGTTGAGTTAAAAGTAGGTTAAATATTATTTTTCTTAAAAATTCACTTGTATATAAATGTAGGTGTTTTGGAGAAGAAAGCTATAGTATGAATAAGTGATTGACATCGATGGCTATAAATTTCAAGGTGGGGACATTCAATATAATTCATAAGGTGTTATAATATTAAATGCTTTCATTGTTTAGTTAGTTTTAATCAAGGTTGTATGATTTATTAAACATTTTTTTAATATTTAAATGTAGGCGTTTTTGTTAGTAGCAGTGATAGATCTAGCTCATTGAGAAAGGATATAGGTAGAGAGGAGGAGTGACCTTGACAAGGATTGAGACATGGATCACCTCAGGGTGGTAGATATGAGTGGAACATATCCATAGAGAAGGATAGGCTAAGAGGATAGATATAGGAGACAAATACCTTAGGGGCACCTTTTTAGTTGTGTGTATGCTCTACAGAGTGGATTTACTCATGAGTGCTTTGATGTATTTGAAGACACATTTGTATGAGAACATAGATAATATGATATGGGAACTATTAGTTGTGTTGATGATGGGTGTGATATTTTATGTGTATGTTGATGATGTGCATGATATATAGTTATATTTCTTGTATTTGGATGCTCATAGGTATGGATGTTCATGAATCTTATGTGTATGTCTAATGGTGGCATGTGGAAGGATAAATATGGCTATTGAAAACTTTACCATTATCTTGACAACTAATTATGGCTATATGATTATCTTATTGTAATGAACCTAAGTTAATTTGATAGATATTAGTGAAGTTGAATTAGGAAGCATGGATTGTGCTTTATTATACACATTTTATGTTTAAAAATATGGGTCTAATTTTTGTGATATTGAAAGTCAGTTAAATTTCTTTAATAGTATATCCAAGGTATAGGATATATTAGTGGTAGGAGTAGTGTAGGATAAAAAGGAGATTGTATAAAAGAGGGAAGGTCTAGAAAGGTAATGACATGGTAATGGAAGGAGAAGTTACACTATAAGATTAGATTATAGATAAGGAGGAATGGTATGAAGAACATATCTCAGATAGGATAGTGCTAGTAGTAACAATGGTGTAAACATATATAAAAGGATGGGAGAGAAGAAAAATACTAGTGGAGAGAAAGGGAAGTAGGGGCATGGGTGGTGGATCCCATGGAAGTGGTAAATCATAGTAGTATGATAGAGTGAATCATTATAAGAGGATGAAGGGTAGATGGATGCATAGAGGGTACAAATATCATTAAAACTATTGATGGTAATATTATGAATAGTATTAATTCCCTCAAGGATAGCCACCTAATACATTATATAAATTACTAGCCAATGAGAGGATATTTAGGGAGGAGAGGTGCATCAATATGTAATTATCAATTTAAGAAAATATCTTGTTTAGAAACATATGTATCTAAATCATAGTCCTGATCATTATTTTTCATCTTCTTTAGTGTGGCTCTTTATATGGTTGTCATTAGCTATTATATCAAAAATGATTCAATCGTCATTTTATTCGCTAGCCATATTAGAGTTAAGATGAAAACTCCATAAATAAGACTTTAAAGGCCATTAATTTAACTAGATAAAAGATCATGAACACTCTCAAACATGCAATATACCCCAATTTCTTGGACAATGCATATTTCCTAATAATGTGTGCAACTAAAAACTAATAACATGTAATGAATGGATATAGGTGATAATAATTAAATAATCCTAATTGAACTAGGGTTGTCCCTATATAAAATTATGAGTAGTAAAAAAAATTATTTCAAAATTTGAATTAGAATAAATGATCATAAAGAGAGGTAAATTCAACTTGCTAATTTGAATTTAAATTTTAAGTTAAGGGGTAATTTATTATACATTTCATTCAAACAATCTAGTTTCTTTCCTCTAAATTTATTCTTTGATTCATACATTTAGTTGGAGTAATGTCATAAGACTCAAAGGCAAAATATGAAGAATTTTATCAGTTTCCATTGTATGCACCTAGAAACTTTATATCATGAACTGTTTGATATAATTTCTCAAATAAATTTGTTAATGGTATTTGATATAATGCCTCAAATAAATTTGTTAATGAACTATTTGATATAGGGTGCATACAATGGAAACACTATTTCTATCATACTCCATCAAAAATTACCATGGGTGTTTGATATAATGCCTCAAATAAATTTGTTAATGAATTGTTTGATATAGGGTGCATACAATGCAAACACTATTTCTATCATACTCCATCAAAAATTACCATGAACTGTTTGATATAATGCCTCAAATAAATTTGTTAATGAACTGTTTGATATAATGCCTCAAATAAATTGGAGGTGCCCTGGTAAAAATGTATGCAAAATGTGGAAGCAAAATAGTGTATGTTGAAAACGCTTTAAAAACTTTCAAACAAATGTAGTTTGAATTCAACAAATTTGAAAAATTTGCATTTAGGGTTTCAAAATTTAACAAACAAATGCATTTTGAACTCTACAAAATTTGAATTTCACATACCTGGTGCTCGATATGCAAGTCGGGTTGATGAACTTTGGAGAGACGAAGTTGAGTTTGTGTTCGCTGGAGAGATGAAGTCAGTTTGCTCCCCGTTTGCAGATCATGGTCTCGGTTCGCCGCATGCACCAAGGAAAGCAACTGGTAAAAAGAAAGTGAAAATGACAGTCGAAAATGACAATGTTTTTGTTTTTTTGTCTTATTTAAGGGGGTTCGGTCGAACCCATGTTCGACTAAACCCCTTTAAATAAGATTATTTTTATTTAGGGTTTGTGGGTTTGGTCGAACCAATGGTTTGACGAACATATGTGTCGGTTGAACCTATAATGAGGTTCAGTTGAACCTATAATGAGGTTCGGTCAAACCATTGAGTTCGACCGAACCCATTGAGTTTGGGAAAAGGAAAAAAATGAAATTTCCTTCCTCATATAATTTGTAAACCACTATTGTGGTTTGACTCAATTACAAGTCTAAAGTTGTTTGAAGTAGATTTGAAATATCAAGGCTTCAAAACCTTAGTGCAAGAATTTATGTACTTCTTATCAACAACTTAGGGAAAGTTGATTATTCACACCCTGTTGGACTTTAGATCTATGTTTTCATAGTTAGAGACCTAGAGACACTGTTGCACCTATACTAGATTTGAAACCCTAGAATTCAACACTTTTAGACTAAGGTTCCCAACACGACTTTCTTTTTAGTTCAACACCAAATTTGAATGCTAGTTTCTTCTTTGTCTAGACTCTGGACAAATTTGCTTTCTATTTTTATCTTCTTGTTTCGCATTTTCCAAATTCAGTAATAGTTTGTCATTTTGGTCTTAATTCACCTTATTCACTACATCCTCCAATCAATTATCACATCTCATAATAAAAAAGAAAGGGACGAAAACCTTGACTACCCTATTTGTCTCTCCCTCGAGGACAACAACCAAATAGTATCTCTTGGTTAATTTTGAGTCCCTTAATGTTTATGGTGGAAGGAGTGATTTAGGTTACGTGTTTATCTTGGATCCCATTTCATTATCTTAAATTATGTATGAAAAGATTAAATCTTTCTTAAAATAAGCCTACTTTAATGGGAAGAAGGAAAGAATGTTTCCCTATAACACTTCTGCAAGTACCACACTATAGTATAGTAAATCCTAAATGTATGTATAACAACATTTTGTGCTAGATAGTTTTTTTTTTTTTTTGTTTACAAAATATGTATAGGTTATGTGTTTATAAATAATGCCATTATAATTGTAATAAAAATCATTGCACCAAAGAGATGCTATTGCAATCATATGAACACCATTATGCCAAATAAGACAAGATTGAATGTAAATTTATCCAAATAATAAGAATATAAAAATTAAAAATTAAAACATTATTCCTCAACTTTATATGAACATCATAATCTTTATCAAATACTGAGTGAAATAAATTTGCTAACCCTTCTCTTTGATACAATATATTACAAATTTTTTTCTCATAATTTAAATGGAATGTTAAAATATATTTGGATGTTGTCATCGAATTAGGTTAAAAAGGAACGAAAGCAGAAAGACAAAATCCATTAGTCGGAACTAACTTTACCTCTTTCTTCCTAAATACGTTATGTTAAAAGGTTAATATATATTCAAAGGAAGAATCGTCTACGCACGTTAGGAAAGCGCGTGGGGTGAATAGAGTGGAAGAGAAGAACTATAGAAGAAGTGGGTGATAGTGTACGAAGAATCATTTTCCCCGAATACTTCACCACAATCAAAGCCTTCAATCACAATCATTGCTGTATATTTGTTTTTCTTTTCTTTATAAAAGAAAAAGAATAAATCGGTGATAGTGTACGAATATTTTCACTTATCACAATTTTTTTTTTATAAAAGAAAAAAATAAATCAGTCAAAGTGCATAAAGAATATTTTCATTTATCACAATCTTTTTTTATAAAAGTAAAAGAATAAATTGGTCATAGTACATGAATATTTTCATTTATTACAATATTTTCATTATAAAAGCAAAAGAATAAACCGATCATAATGCACGAAGAATATTTTCATTTATCATAGTCTGTGTTTTATAAAAGTAAAGTCTTTGAATGGCAATGCTTACAGACAAGAATTGAATATAATAGACGTATACTTTTCTTCTTTTCTTTATAAAAGTGAAAGGTTGAAGGTAGGAGGAGGAAGTGCTACACAATTACAAAACACAATTTCCAAATATTCTCATTGGCAATGGCCCAATGAATGTTTTCATTGACAAATCCTATATTGATTTTTTTTTAAATTAGTGAGGGAAACATTAAAATAATTTTATTATGTAATAGCTTGTGGATTTATGATGATTTACGTGCTTTTTATCTCTTTGTATGTACAAGATTCCCTTGAAATCAGGGGCTTGGTCATTTAGACAATTTGATAATGACCAATTAATTTAGTAATTTTTTTTAAGGACAAACCTTTTCTTCCATTTTATATTATCTACCATGTACATGACATTTCATGTAGGTCAAGAGTCTAGTTCAAGTTTTGTTGGAAATTGGAGAGATAAGGTTGCATCTTAACTTGAAAATATATAAAAAAAAAAGCATCTATGAAGGAAAATTATTCAATGTTCTTTTTTGATAAAGTGTTGAAGATACTTAATTGATCTTAGATATATATCATTGTTAGATTATTTTTTCAAGATACAACTAAGTTACTATGCATCATTGAGTGATATCTAACCTTCACCATTAAATGGAGAAATTTTTGTCTATTATCAAATATTCTTTGATATCATCAATGCTAGAACTACTTTTATAGAGCCACGAAAATTTGCATTTCACTACTTGATGAGTAAATGTATCACTATCTACATGGATCACTTGATTGTGTTTTCACAAATCAAGTTGATCATATCTAGAATCTAAAAATTTCATTTCAATATTATCAAGATCAAGGTATTCATAATTTGAACCCAAAGAAATAAGTTTAAGGCTGCAAAATTAACAAATTACCAGCTAAATTTTAAGGAAGGGATTTTGATTTAACCTATTAGGGTCAAGGTAATTTTTAAAATATCAAACTATAGAAGGAAGAATGAATTAATCATGGTAATTAATTCCAACTCTTTCTTTCGTTATAATTTTGTAGTAATTACATGTCTAATTATTGTTTTGGGTGGATTACAATGTGTTATTTGAAACATAATACTAGATTTAAAAAATCACAAGTCTTTAGAGCAAAACACCATAACCAAGTTCTCTATCTCTTTTTCTTTGGTGTGTAGTATTGTCCAACATTTTATATTGGAAATTTTATCAAATTGGATTATGATCATAACATCATTTTAAGGTAATCCTCATATTGTTGTCTTCAAGGTAACAAAATATAGTACATTCAATTAATATTAATTTTAATTAAGTGATCAAAATAACTATTAATGCTAATCTTAGATGTTGGCACACTTCTCTGAAACATGTTTTATGGGTTGACAAGATTACACTAAGTCAATTATAGCTACATCACCTTGTCAACTTGTCTATAACTAAGACCTTGTGTTTCTAACTACTTAGAGACTTCCCACGTTAAAGTTTATATAAGAGTGTCTCTAATTTTGTATAAAAATATTAAAGCTTGCTTGATGAGCCTTCTCCAATTTGAAGAAGAAAAACATGTTACTCTAAAACACATTAGCTAGCACCATGTTATAGTATAATGAATCCTAAATGCATGTATGGCACTGCTTTGTTCTAGATATCAGTTTTTAATTATAATTATAAGTTGGAAGAACATAAAGAATGTTATTATAGATATAATTGAAATAATTACAACAAAAGGATGACAATTCAATTGTATAAACACCACTATGTCAAATAAGACAACAAGATGCAAATTTAACTAAATAATAAGAATATAAAAAAATATAGAAACTCAAATTAGAAAGCATATTAATCCTCCTAATCTCATAAAAGCATCATAATCTTTGCGGAACAAAGAATGAAATAAATTTTCTAACCTCTTTCTTGAATACAATATCTTCTAATTTTTTTCTCCCAATTTAAATGGAATATTAAAATATATATCTACAATCTCATTGAATTAGGCTAATAATAAGGAAGGAAGTTAAAAAGGAAAAAAAACCATTTAGATGAAACTTACTTTACCTCTTTCTTCATTAGTACGTTTTGTTAGAAGTCCAGTAATTATCAAAAAATTGTCTACATATATTAGGAAAGCATGTGGAATGACTAAGTCAGTAATAGTGTATGGAGAATATTTTCACTTACACATATCACAATCATGGATTTATAAAAGCAAAGCCTTCGAACCATAAGATTTTTCATTTTATGAAATGCATATTTTTTTTTTATTTGAAGAAGAATATTTTTAAAAATTTAAAAACAGTTGTTCAGCCAACTAACACTCTTTTACATGAGAACAATTTAATTTAATTTTTCTTTATAAAAGATAAAGATTGAAGGTACGAGAACTGTCAATTCCAGCTTTTCTTTTTGAATCTGAAACAATTTAGAATAGACAAAACATACTTTTGTTTATTAATTTAAGTTTTAACAAAGAAGAGATTACATAAGGGAAACAATTTGGAGGAGAGATACAAAGAAAATATACTTCATTCATTTTTACATCAATCTAATTTATTTAATTATGACTCTTAATTTTTTTTATTATGGTTTATTTTGAGTTATATTAAGAGAGGATTTAATTTGTATAGTTTTATGTTGAATATTATTATATATTTTTATATTAAAGAAATAAAAATATAATACATTCTTCATATAAAAGTAAGTTCACTAAAATCACAATCTAATGTCTAAGTTGAAGACATAAAAAGTAAATATAATCATATTGGTAAGAGACCAAGATTATATGAGCATGATATGTCAAGGATCCTTATTAAGAGGACAACCCCAACCATCTAAAAATGGAAAGAGGAAAATCCTATGTGTGTAGAATTCATGTAAGTCAAATCTACACCTATGAATCTAAACTAATATGACGAACCATGAATATTTCATAATCAATCCAAACCCTTGGAATGTGTGGAGATGAAAAGAGGTTACGATAGAGTTATGTTTTCCAACTTCTACACTATTTATTATATTAGAAACATATTATCTAAAATGAGTTCAAAATAAAGTAAAAATGTACAAGGTCTGCAAATTTCACAATAAGAAAAGGTTAACAAAGAGTTTGCAAAAAAGATTAAAAGTATTTAAACCTAAATTTATAAACTAGAAAAAAATTAAGAATCCTTTCCAAAACACTAGTAACCATCACCTTCAACACAATTAGGCTTTCTTATATGCTTGATCCATGTCAAGGATGAAGGTCAAAGATAATTTATAGTATGTAAAAGTTACATTCATATTTTTATTTAAAACATGGAATTCAAGATATTATTTGAGAGGCATTCACATTGTTAATGAGTAAGCTATAAGCTTTTCATAATGACTAACAAGTGTACCCATTCATCTAGCTTAATCATTGATCTGCTTTGTTCTTGTTGATGTTTAGTTTTAAACATTGGAGTTTATTCAACATTTCATAAAATGTAATATGTTTTTGCTTTATGTTTGGTTGGTGTTTACAACTGATTGTCAAGGTTTTCCTAAACATTAGCTAATTCTTATGCTTAGATACACTAGGACAATGACCAAAGAACATGAGATAGATGTGATAGTTTCCTCCTTTTCAATTTAGGCTCAACAAGACCAAGTCGGGTTCCCCTATAACATCATTCACAAAAATGGTAGTTATTTGCAAAGATGCCTTTGATAATAGATTATTCACACTAAATTTGTAAGAGGAATTAATTGCATGAAATTTCCACAGTCCATGATCAATAAGAGCAAATATTTTTGGATTGCAACTATGTGTAACTTTTTTGCATTAAAAATTACACACAATTGCAATCTAGAAATCTCTGCTCTTATTGTAAGAGGTATTCTTGATGGGCTAAATCATCCCTCAAACCCATATATATGTTATGTAATACTTTGTAGTGTGAAATTGAACATAAAGCAATGAAAAATGTAGTAAAGTAAAGCTTGGTCTAATTTTATATATGATTTTGTCTCAACCTTAAAATTTGTGAATTAGTTTAACAAGTGCCTTATCTACAATAGATTCTAGAAATGAGGTAAACTCCTAAAACAAACTAACTTCTTAGCTTCTTATAACCTCATTGTCTTACAATGAGAAACCAACAAAAGGACAATACCACCACAGTACTTAATGACACGATCTCTACTGAATGAATTGAAAGTAGAATCACTCTATTCCTGGAACAAAAATGAATAATCTAAACATCCATAACACAATATATGACATGAGAACTAGAGATTTAATACTTGATTATATTGATTCAAAAGAGAATGCATGCAATAGTGGAGAGTATGATAGATTTATACTCAAATTTAAGATAATACAACGAGTACTCAAGTCATTTGTTATTATTAAAGAGAAAAATTATAGCATTCCTTCCTTGAGTTTCAAAGGAATTACATATACAACATGTAGAGTGTTGAACAAGACAACTAAGAGGGGTGGGGGGGTGAATCAATTGTATCAGATTTAAAGTTTAATTCTTTCACCGAGACTAATCCTTAACACTGCTTAATAGATTAAACAATCAATACTAGTGTAGAAACTGAAAACCATCACCTACACACAATAAAACTAGATTTATGTGGAAAACCCAATAAGGGAAAAACCATGATGAGGATTAAATCAGACTATAGAGAATATCAAAATTGATTACAAGAGGCTCACTACTTGAGAAACAAGGCTCATTTCCAAAACAAGGACTCACTATTTGGAACAAGGACTCACTATCCAATAGGGTTAACAACCCAGAGGGTTCATTGCCACAAAGATACAAAAAAGATAAAGAAGACTTGTTACAGAGAGAAGACAATCTCAATGCAACAAAGGATTCCACCACAATTCTCAATCCACTTAAAGACATGCACAAATGATAGAGTGCACCTTCAGCTCTCTACTTCCAGAAACTCAACATTTAGGCTTCGCATTGATTAGCCATACTTGCATCATACACACATACTAATTCACACTTATCTCTAATCTCTTTGCGCTCTTCTTTCTATTTCCTTTGTTCTCTTCTTCGCTTTTTCCTCCCTAACTCATTCTACATTTATACCATCTTCAACTTTGAAACATATCCAAAGTTGGCCATCCAAATTCAAATTCAAATTGGGTTGGTGCCAAAACATTCTAGGGTGGAATTAGAATGAGGGAAACCCAAACACATGCTTCATCAGGACCCAAATAGATCCAACACACTTCTCTAACTCTAAAAGTACTATTTCACACAAGTTCAGCCAAACTGGTGTAAAACACATAGAACAATTAAGCACTTACTTTCTAGATACCAAAAATATCTTCAATACAATAACAAAAATCTCAACTCTAGAACCACAAGTCATAAGACTTCATCAAAGAGAAATCCAAACTAAAAATATTTCTCTCAGACCTCAGCCAGAAACATAGAAAACCACAGTTCATAACTGGTGAACACAACTTGTACTGTACAATGAATCAATGGCCAAAAATCAGGATATAGCAGCTTCCAACAACCATGATCAACATATCTAAACCATACAAATATAGGAGAAAATTCGGAGAAAAACCCAAAGCAACTACTAAACCACTTGTAACATATCTTCATTACAATGTTCTCAATATCCTCGACATATCAAGCCAATAACCAGTATATATGACATTAATGACAATAGCAATTAGTTGATAACCAATTGACCAGTTGACATCAATGAGAACACTTTCAATATTTCCATTTTTGCAACAATCTCCCCCTTTGTTATTGATGGCAACACATGATGTGAAAAACCATCAAAGACACCATATAACTCTTAATACACTTCTCAAAAAATTTCTTTCTGTTCCTTTATGTTTCTCCCACTTAGTGGATAGTCTTTTATATTCTTCCTCTTTCCTTTACACGCTTCCTCTCCTTTTCCACATACTTCTTCTTTTTCACTTTCTTCCTCTCCTTTTTCAAATTAAAGAGCATGCTAATCCTCCTAATGTCATAGAAGCATCATAATATTTGCCAAACAAAGAATGAAATACATTTTCTAACCTCTTTCTTGAATACAATCTCTTCTAATTTTTTTCTCCCAATTTAAATGGAATATTAAAATATATTTTTAAGTTCTCATTGATTTAGGTTAATAATAAGGAAGGAAGCTAAAAAGGGAAAAAAAAATTTAGTTCAAAGTTACTTTACCTATTTCTTCATTAATACGTTTTGTTAGAAGGCCAATATTTTTCAAAGAATTGTCTACATATATTAGGAAAGCACGTGGGATGAATCAATCAGTAATAGTGTATGGAGAATATTTTCACTTATACATATCACAATCATGGATTTATAAAAGAAAAACCTTTGAATCAGAAGAATTTTCATTTTATGAAATGCATATATTTTTCTATTTAAAGAAGAATATTTTTAAATTTTTTAAAACATATCAATTGTCCGGCAAAGAAGATGATGACTAACACTCTTTTATATGAGATCAATTTTATTTTATTTTCTTTATAAAAGATAAAGATTGAAGGTAAGAGAACTATCAATTCCAACTTTTCTTTTTAAATCTGAAACAATTTAGAATAGAGAAAACATACTTTTGTTTACTAATTTAAGTTTTAACAAAGAAGAGATTACATAAGGGAAACAATTTAAAGGAGAGATACTAAGAAAATATACTTCATTTATTTTTACATCAATCTAATTTATTTAATTATGACTCTTAGTTTGTTTTATTATGGTTTATTTTGAGTTATACTTAATTCATTTTTACATCAATCTAATTTATTTAATTATGACTCTTAGTTTGTTTTATTATCATGGTTTATTTTGAGTCATATTAAGAGAGGATTTAATTTGTATAGTTTTATGTTGAATAGTATTATATATTTTTATATTAAAGAAATAAAAATATAATACATTCTTCATATAAAAGTAAGTTCACTAAAATCACAATCTAATGTCTAAGTTGAAGACATAAAAAGTAAATATAATCATATTGGTAAGAGACCAAGATTATATGAGCATGATATGTCAGGGATCCTTATTAAGAGGACAACCCCAACCATCTAAAAATGGAAAGAGGAAAATCCTCTGTGTGTACAATTCATGTAGGTCAAATCTACACCCATGAATCTAAACTAATATGACGAACCATGAATATTTCATAATTGATCCAAACCCTTGGAATATGTGGAGATGAAAAGAGGTTAGGATAGATTTATGTTTTCAAACTTCCACACTATTTATTATATTAGAAACATATTATATAAAATGAGTTCAAAAATAAAGCAAAAATGTACAAGGTGTGCAAATTTCACCATTAGAAAAGGTTAACAAGGAGTTTGCAAAAAAGATTAAAAGTACTTAAACTTAAATTTATAAACTAGAAAAAAATTAAGAATCCTTTCCAAAACACTAGTAACCATCACCTTCAACACAATTAGGCTTTCTTGTATGCTCAAGCCATGTCAAGGATGAAGGTCAAAGACAATTTATAGTATGTAAAAGTTACATTCATATTTTTATTTAAAACATGGAATTCAAGATATTATTTGAGAAGCATTCACATCATTAATGAGTAATCTATAATTTTTTCATAATGACTAACAGTTGCACCCATTCATCTAGCTTAATTATTGAACTAGACTATGTTCTTGTTGATGTTTGGTTTTAAACATTAGAATTTATTCAATATTTCATAAATTGTACTATATATTTGTGCTTTATGTTTTGTTGGTGTTTCCAACTGATTGTTAAGGTTTTCCTAAAGATCAGCTAATTCTTATGCTTAGAAACCCTAGGTCAATGGCCAATGAACATGAGATAGATGTGATAGTTTCCTCCTTTTCACTTTAGGCTCTACAAGACCAAGTTGGGTTCCCCTATAACATCATTCAACAAAAATGGAAATTATTTATAATGATGCCTTTGATAATAGATCCTTCACACTAGATTTGTAATAGGTATTCCTAATGGGCTAAATCATCTTCAAAACCATCTATATGTTCGGTAATACTTTGTCGTGTGAAATTGAACGTAAAGAAATGAAAAATGCAGTAAAGTTTGGTTTGGTTTGATTTTATTTTTGATTCTATTTCAACCTTAAAAATTTTGAATTAGTTTGACCAGTGCCTTATCCATAACAGACTCTAGAAATGAGGCATACTCCTAAAAAAAAACCTTGTCTTCTTATAATCTCACACACTTACAATGAGAAACCAACAAAAGAACAATGCCACCACACTACTTATAAATTTATCTTGTAACGACACAATCTCTGATAAATATATTGAAAGTAGAATTACTTTATTCCTAGAACAAAAACTATTAATTTAAACATCCATAACACAATTTATGATATGAGAATCAAAGATAATACTTGATTATATTGATTCAAAAGAGAATGTGTATAATAGTGGAGAGTATGATACATTTTTACTCAAATTTAAGACAATAAGGTGAGTACTCAAGTCATCTATTGTTATTATAGAGAAAAATTACAACATTCTTTCTCTGAGTTTCAAAGAAATTACATATACAACCTAAATCCTATACAAATATTTACAAATTTTAAGAATCAAAACCCTTTTAATCAAGCTCAAAATTCCCTTTTATATACACAAGGAAAGCAACAAGAAAAAAGCCTCATTCAACTACCTAATCACTAGAAGACAAAAATACAAATGGAAGTAATATTTACAAAGAACAAAAGTTATTACAAAAGTTGAAGGAGGCTAAAAAGTGGTTAGAGACCTCTAAAACATTAAATTTAACATATGGGAGATGATTTTATCAAAGTTGTTTCTTGCAGATGATTTGAAATGTCTTTAACATTCTCTACCTGGCAAGCCCATGCAATAGTTATATCTAATTGCTGAATACATATTCAAACACAACTCAAGTTGCAACACTTCTTTCCTCCATGTATTCAATCTACCCTGTTAGTGTGTCTATCCTTGGTAGAAATAATTTGTTGACTCTCTCCAAATGTGATTTGTAATCATCTCCAACCAAAATGTGCACTATGTATGGGAAACCTAATAAACTATACTCATATTTTGTGAGTGCATTAATGCTCGAGTTTAGTTGATCAACATCTAGCTCACATTATTAATTCCATTATACACAGGAGTGAGAAGATTTCAAAAATTCAACTTCCACTCCATATAGGCAATCACCTCACCCTCTTCACTCAAAACCCTAAACCTAAACCTTTAAAATTATTTAGCTCCTTCTTCACTAAATCCATGTACCTACTATGATGACTTAGAATGTCATTCAATAAATCTGACTTGCTCAAAATATTAGATACCAAACTTCTATCAAAATTGGGATTGTGGGCAATAAGCTTCAACACCTCAATCTCATGGGACCAACTGACTTGGAAGCCTCTCATCCTCATTCATGACTGATTTTAAGGCTAGAGAATACATCCCTGAATATTGTGTAATTGTCTTATACCTTGTTCAACTAAGAAAGAATTTGTGACAACCTGTATCATAAAATGTTGTCAACCAAGTCAGACAGGTCTTCTCCACAACCACTTATTTTTTCTCTTGCTTCTATTTAACTCATCTTTAGCTCCTTCCTCAATTCTTTGACTTCAAAAATCAATTTATTTCTACCTTGTGAGGCTTGAGCATCACTTATTTGTTATGGAGGGGGAAATATCCCTTGTACTATATTTAATATTCATTAAAAACTTTGATTTAAGGTAATTTCCTTATCTAGACATCCCTATAATTTCTTGATACTTATCCTTAGTGAAGAGGGTTGCATTAATTGTCAAGGAGGTTGTATGTGTGGCACTTGTGTCCCCCGCTCTCTTGATAATGAGGTTACTTGTTAGATTATTAGGGTCACTTATTACTTGTGGCTTGTTGGTCTCTGGGAAAATTGAGAAAATAACTAGAGTCTCATGTCATGGGTGGAATCTTGAACCAAAGTATAGGGCCTCTTCTTGCTCTTTTGAGTTCAAAATAGGATTCTCACATTCATCTCTTCTAATTGCATCAAATTTAATACCAAAATAAATGTCTTGGTATTGAGGAAACAATAAACACCTTTCCTTATTCACTAGCTCTCTACCTCTTTGTGGAGTCATATAATTCATCTCTTTCTTCACATTCTACCAAAAATTCTCTTTGATCCCCTTCTCCTTTTTAGAGAAGCTCTTGTCTGATATTATCAGTTGCAATTACTCTCCATTATTTTTAAGGACAAATTCATTAAACTCTTGTGTGGTGATGAATTGCTCATCCTTCAAAAATTTCTCAAGTGTTAGCCCTTATGTCATCCAACACTTGCCCACCAATTTCAAAATTGATGACCAATTTTTCATTTGTGGGCCTTTCAATTAGCATTCTGGGAGGGGGTACCATCTCTTCCACCATGAGGGCATCCCCATTGAGCTCATTGAGACCAATTAGATAATCCACCAAAGGTCCTACCATGGGATCTATGTTGAAAATAGGTTGTCATTGATGTCAAATTGATGTCAAAAGGATTGATGCTGATAGTGGTTATCAAAGGGTGTCAAGGTTATTAGATGTTAAGTTTGTCAAAGGTGAAAAATATTGTAGGAGTACTAAAAATGTCATTTGACTTAAGGTTCTCGAAGCATGTTGTTTATCAGTGTGTAGATTGTCTAATCAATCATATCTTGTATCAAGCTATGTTGAGGCATGACTACCTTCATATAGTTAATGAATTTATTATACCATGTCGAGTATGCAGTCAACATGAGTATGGTCGTTTGGAGGGTTATCTTTTGGGTAGAGAGATTTCTAAATATGGTTTGCATTTCTCTCAAAAATGTTGTGCTACTATATGGCTTTGAAGAAGATCCAAAAGACTGTTAGAGTAAAGGTTTTAACTTAATTATGTTAATTAAGTTACCTTTATTCCTCTCTTAAGATTTAACTTTAGTTGCATATTGTGACATTTAATAATTATATTAATTATTAAATGTCTACCTATTAGGGTTACTTTTTAGGTTTTGTTTGATCTCCTTTTAAGGATTGATATTTGTAAACAATTTATTCTATTGTTCTAATAATGTATCTCTCATATTTTAGAGCTTCAAAACCCTCTCTTGTTTTCTTCTCCATTCTCTTCCCTCTAACAGGTATCCCTTTGCATGTAGGTGTTCTTGGATTCTAAAGTTGGTTTTGACAACTTCTACATGGTATCAGAGTGTGGACGTGCTATAGCCTGTTCTTGTTTTAAAGATTTTGGAGCTATGAGGGTTTGATCAGGCATTCACAAGTTTTTGGGTTTTTTTTTGTGGATCTAACTTACTTCATTCTTCAGTTTCATTTTGGGCCCAAACAGACCTCGTCGTTGGATTCACAGCTCCTAAAAACCCCTATTTTCATATAAAACTTGTCCAATTTGGACATAGTTGGACCAAAAGGAAAAAAAAATTGGCCCCAAGGTCATACGACCCCAGGGCACGACTTCCGTGGTGAAAAAATTTATAAAAAAAAATAGTTTTTTTTATTTTTTGTGCGTTGCCAATTCAAAAGGCTAGCTCCACCACTGCTTAGCCAAGCGGCCACCAGCTTTTGCCGCTGAGTCGCCACCTCCACCAGTCGGCCGCCCTGCTGCCACCGCAACTCGGCCTCGGCTAGCCCGCCACCAGTGTGCCACCTTCGTGCCACTAGTACGCCACCTTCGCGCCACCACTCTTAACCTCTTGGTCACTGAGAGGACCAGGGGCCAAAAATTTTTTAGCCCCCAGGGCTTGCAGGGGGCCAAGTTGTGCCTTTTTTTGCTACTTTAGCTAAATCGGCTATAACTTGGGCATTTTTTCTCCATTTTTCAAAACAAATAGGCATTGGAAAGTTGGCTTTGAACCCATCATGATGGTGTATTTTTTTTCAAAATTTTCCAGTTTGGTTTCCATTTTTCGCAGTAAAAGTTAGATGATAATTTTTGCACTCCGGGGGGCATAACTTGGTTATTTTTGCTTCATTTTTCAAAAACGAATAAGCGTCGAAAATCTCCTCACGTTCTCTATTCAGATCTTATGTTATTTTTTCCAGAAAGATTTTCAAGTACACAAGATTCAGTCTAAATCCTTTTTTTCTTTTTGCTTGCTTTTTAGCTAAAAAATATCTACTGGGGGGTGATCCCACAATAGTGGTTTACAATTTTTGGCCAAACTGGACACTGAAATTATTATTTTTAACTAAATCTTCACATTCAGGCAACTATAGCGGCTAAACCGTGAAGAATTTGAAGATAATGCAAACTAGAGTCTCATCACATTTTTTCTATAGATTCTAAAAAATATTTTTCAAAATTTTGGAATCAGTTTAACTTCTTTTTTCCATCTCCCATTAAAACTAGTTTTTTCAAAAACACATTTTTAAAAAGTGATGCACACTGTATAACGCATAACTTTTTTTCCATGAAGGATAAAATTGTAGTTCTTTCGAATTTAGATTTGTAACTCTGATATCTAGTGCTTCCACTTGGTTAGATAGTTTTTTATTGAATATTTTTTCTTTAATCAAGTTTCAAAGTCAAACCAATTACATTTCAGACATAGTGCGACCATATAATATAACTTTTTGTATACATTGAAATTTAAATTTATTTTTTTTGTTGGATCAAGGACTTCAATATCTGGTGCACTCATATTTTTCAAAAAGAAATTTGATAATCTGCTATTTTTCCACATGTGCTAACATAGACCTTCATTTTTGATTAAAAACCTATGTTTAATAAAACTAAAACATATAATAATATATAAGATTATATCATTGGATAGCTTATTCTGAGGACTATTCTGATTCAAGTTCGTTTGGAAGATTCATCCATTTTCATCATCAACCAACTCGAAGTGCCAAAATTCATGGTTTTTGTGTCTCAGAGGAGGGATGAGGAATAAGGGGGTTTGAATGAACCCCTAGGGGTTCGAGCAAACCCCCCTTTTATAAGGGGTTTTGTTTTTATTTTTGGTCGGAAAGCATTAAAAGGGTTTGCCCGAACCTAGGTTCTAGTGAACCCCTAATGGGCTCGGTTGAACCAGTATGTTCGTATGAACCCCTAAAATCAATATTTTTTCCATGCATTTGTTTTCTGTGAGTTTTCCTCCCTCACTTCAATTGTAAACCACTATTGTGGCTTCACCCTGGGGTTTGGTTTCTTGCATTGTGGGAGGATTTTTTTTCTTGCTTCCTATCATTTACTTCAGAAAACTAGAAACTCTTCCAATTAAAAATTCATTAAACCTTTCCAAACATGGCCAAAAACCCTTCTACTATTGAACTTCTCACACCTCATAACTATCACACTTGGAAGGAATTCATGACACGTCTTCTTAGATCAAAGGGGTTGTGGTCCTGTTTAGATACAATTCAACCATTTTTGACATGGCCATTTGAGGTTATGCACAATAGAAATAAGATGGATGAGGCTATGGGTTTGATTTCCTTACATGTTTCAGATAGCTTACTATTTCATCTTGATGGGTGTAATAGTTCTCTTGAAATGTGAACTAAGTTCAATGATTTATTTGGCACCATCAATCAGTTTCATGCCATCTAGATTGAGGCAGAGTTGAATTCACTTGTACCCGATTCTTTTCCCACTATTGAGGACTTTCTAATGAAATTCAAACAACATAGATCTCTTCTACAGGGTTGTGGTAAGAACAAAAAAAATGAGGAGTGTATTTACCTGATTCTTTCTAAGCTTTGAGGTCCATTTTAGATCTTCTCTTCCACATTTTATTCCACCATGGATGCATTGGGCAACCACTTTACCATGCCTACTTTTGAGGTGTTTTGTGATTGGTTGACACGAGAGTAGGCCAAGATATAACAGTTGGATGCTCTCACAGGATCTAAGAACCAAGCATTGGTAGCTCAGTCATCTAAAGGGAAAAAGAAGTAGAAACTAAAGCCCAAGCCAGATTCAGTAGGAAGTGAGAGTTCCTCCAAGCCACCTCCTAAGATTGATTCAAAACCACAGTTCAATTCTAAACAAGGAAAATCTTCGAAGTCTGGTGAGTCTTCCTCCAAGACTAAGAAGAAATCTGGCGATCCTTGTAGTTTTTATGGCAAGGAAGGACATCCAGTTTCTAGCTGTTGGAAATGATTAGAGGCTTTAGAGGAAACCATGTGTAGTAGCATAATATCACTTTACCTCAGCCTCCTCCCACCTCATAGGGAAAGATCATGCTCTTTCTACATGATCATTTTCCTCATAATCCACTTGGATTCTAAATTCTGTTGTTTCTCGCCATATGACACACACACACACACAATATTTGATCACCGTACTTGCTCCTACTAGCACTACACATATTGGAGTTGGTGACTCAGCACACCTTTCAGTTAAGGGTTTAGGTACTGTTTCATTGTATGGTGGTTGTCTTTAGGATGTGCTTCTAGTTCTTGAAATTTTGACAAACCTTCTTTCCGTTTATCAGATTTGCCACTCTGGCTTTGGTAAGATAGTTGAGTTCTCACCACATGATGTGGTTATTCGAGACCTTCATGATCCTGACTTAGTTGTGGCTTCTGGGAGTGTTGATTCTACATCTCGCTTATACAGATTTGATGGCTTTGAGAATTCAGAAACTATTGGTTCCTCTCTTATAGCACATGTAGATTCAATGAGTAGGCTTTGGCATGAGTGTTTTGGCCATGTCAATTACAGATATCTGAAGCAGATGAGTACTCAGGCAATTGTGATTGGGCTTCCTCAGATTTCTTGTACTGATGGTGTATGTCGAGGTTGTGCTCTTAGAAAACATCATTGAGATCCTTTTCCTAACAGTCGAGCCACACATGCTAAGGCACCCCTAGAGTTGGTACATAGTGATCTTATGTCCTTTCCAAATCCTTTTTTAGGGGCCCGATATGTGCTCACTTTTATTGATGACTTCTCCAGATCTACATGGGTGTAATTTCTTAAGTATAAGTATGATTTCTTTGAATCATTCATGACCTTTAAGACATTTGTGGAGAAGCAATCTGGACTTTCTATCAGGAGGATACACATAGATAATGGGGGGGAGTATGTTAATTAGGATTTCAGAAATTTTTGCACTGAGGATGGTTTACAACATTAGTTTATAGTACCTTACACCCCTCAGCAGAATGGTGTCGCTAAGAGAAAGAACAGAACCTTACGAAAGATGGAAAATTGTATGATACAGTCTTGAGCTATGAGTTCTTCATTTTGGGCTAAGGCAGTCAATCATGCCAATTATATTCAGAATCAGATGCCTCATAAGGCATTGTGACATATGACTCCTAAGGAGGCTTGGACCCATGTCAAGCCTGATGTTTCTACATTCTGATTTTTTGGTAGTGAGGCTTGGGCATTTATTCCTGATGCTCAGTGAAAATCCATGGAGAGGAAGAGTTGACCACTCATATTTTTTGCTACTATGAGGATGTTAAGGCATACAGGTTATTTGATCTTGATTCTAGAGAGGTCTTGTTTCAGCGGGATGTCCAGTTTGATGAGCGCTATCCTCAGATGGATTCTCCATCAATAGCTTCTCCATCACTACCTACTCCTCCTTATTCATCTCTTGAGGATTACTTATCTCTTGAGGATGATGTAGATGATGATCCACCATATCCACCACCACCAATCGCTCATCCTTTTCCTAGGTGGGCCTGTGTTACTATTGAGGCAGCTGGTTCTTTAGTAGGTGATCCTTCAGATACTCGTCATACTCGTGCTCAGACATCTGGTTCTAGTCTTTTGAGTCATGTCATTTTAGATGATCCTCAAAAAAAATTAGAGGTGACGGGTCACCTTGAGTGGGATAGGGCCATGGATGAGGAGTATTCTTCTTTGATGAAGAATCGTACTTGAGATCTTTGTCCTCTTCCTAAGGGAAGAAAGTTGGTTCGATGCAAGTGGGTGTACCGTACCAAGTATGTTGTAGATGGTTCCATTGATAAGTATAAGGCATGTCTTGTTGCGAAGGGGTTTTCTCAGGTAGAGGGTATTGACTACTCCGAGAACTTTGCTCCTACCACCAAGATGAACTCTATTCGCCTTGTACTTTTGCTTGCAGCTTCATAGGGATGGATAGTGTTTCAGATGGATGTGAAGAGTTCCTTCTTGCATGGAGACCTACATGAGGAGATCTATATTGAGCAGCCTCAGGGATTTGTGCAGGACACTTCTTTGATTTGCAGACTTCGGCATTCATTGTATGTTCTCAAACAAGCCCCTCGGGCTTGGTATGAGAAGATGGACTCTTTCTTTCTTTCCTCTCACTTCACACACTGTCATTTTGATCAAACAGTGTATATTCAATGTTAGGAGGGTGATCTTTTGATTCTTGTGCTATATGTAGATGATCTCATTCTTATAGGGAGCTCATCCTCCATGATTCAAGGTATTAGAGAGCTTTGATGGAGCAGTTTGAGATGACAGATCTCGGTCTTCTGCACTTCTTTCTTGGTCTACAGATTATTCAGTCTTCAGATGGGATTTCCATATTTCAACAGAAGTATGCTCTCGATATGCTTCAGAGATTTGGCATGCTTGATTGCAAGCCCGCCCCCACTCTATTTCAGTCAAGTGTTGTTTTGTCTTCCACTTGTTCTACTCCTTCAGTGGATCCCACTTTATTTAGGTAGTTGGTTGGAAATTTGTTGTACTTGACACATTCTCATCTTGATCTTTCCTTTGCAGTTGGCCTTGTCTCTCAGTTCTCCAATGATCCTCATGAGAGTCATTGTCAAGTAGCCAAATGTATTTTGAGGTAAATTCGGGGCACCACTCATTATGGCATTCACTACACTTCAGGATCCCCTCACATTATTGGCTTCACTGACTCAGATTGGGCTGGTGATGTCAATGATCGGAAGTCTACTTCTCGCTTTGTTTTTTTCCTTGGTTTTGGTCCTATCACATGGTCTTGCAAGAAGCATTCTGCTATTGCATTATCATCTACAGAGGCTAAGTACCGAGAAATAGTATTAGCTAGTCAAGAGGTTTTATGGCTTTGGTAGTTGATGACAGAGTTTGGGATTCCTCTAGATAGTCCCACTATTCTTTGGTGTGACAATCAGAGTGCCATTCACATTTCCCGTAACCCAGTGGAGCATCAGTGGAATAAGCACACTGAAATCCACATGCACTTCATCAGATAGTTGATTCAGGATGGTTCTCTCATCTTGGAGTACATTCCTATAGAGGAGCAGGTTATAGACATCTTCACTAAACCTTTGGAATCTTTGCGCTATCTTCAATTGCACTCCATGCTTGGGGTGAAGGAAGTTGTCCTTGGGGGGTTTCAGTGAGGCCTTCCTTCATGTTTTTTTCAACATGTTTCTTTATCTCTTTTTGGAGAGGAGTTTTTTCCCACTAGGATTTCTCCTTTACTCTTCTTTATAGAGATTTGGTTGTATTTGAGTTCCTCATCATGCCTAGTTGTCAGGACCCAATTTTACTTTCATGCATTGTAGTTACTTTTTCTTTCTTACACATGTTTGTAGCTGCACTTTTCTCATCTTAAGGGGGGGTGTTAGAGTAAAGGTTTTAACTTAATTATGTTAATTAAGTTACCTTTATTCCTCTCTTAATATTTCACTTTAGTTGCATATTGTGACATTTAATAATTATATTAATTATTAAATGTTTACCTATTAGGGTTACTTTTTAGGTTTTGCTTGATCTCCTTTTAAGGATTGATCTTTGTAAATAATTTATTCTATTGTTCTGATAATATATCTCATATTTCAGAGCTTCAAAACCCTCTCTTGTTTTTTCTCCATTCTCTTCCCTGTGATAGGTATCCCTTTGCATGCAGGTGTTCTTGGACTCTGAAGTTGGTTTTGACAACTTCTACAAAGACAAGGATACAACACCACATCCAATTTTTATTTCTCTGGTATTTTTTTTATTGCAATGGTTATGGACATAAAGTTATGGATTGTAGAAGAGTTTTGGTAAGAAGAAATAAAATTTTCAATAATAATGCATTTGCACCTCTATACAATTTTAACGTCATTTTCTTCAAGTGCAATAATTTTGGACACATTGAAAGGAATTGCATACGTAGTTTTGTGAATGGCATGTGCCACATGAGGCCAAGGAGGATGATATATCTATCCTAGGGCCTAGAGATGCTAATAAACCCCAACGAGTCACTCTCTTCCATGCTCCCCCATGGTTGAGCATCCCTAGGGTAAGGTAATAACTGGATTAGGAAATTTACTATGGATTTACTAATGTTTAATCATGATAATCTACTTGTTAAGTTATTATTGTAATTGATCTCTAACTTGTTTGTAGGGATTAAATCAAGCCAAGATACCCTCTAAATCCATTATTTTCTTTAGAAATTGATAATTTAGGTTAAAATTAGTATATAATTCCTATTAGGGACATTGCATAGAAGTAGGAAAAAAAATATGATCTCATAAATAGAAAATAATGATCCAAATTTGATAGTTGATCATTTTTTTCTAAAATAAAATCTGATGAATCGTATAGTTGTATCACTATAAAATTCTTCGGACTATCTTTGTGGCAAAATATAATTTTAAAAATTTTCACTCCATATATCTATGTTATGGCCGATTTACTTAAATAGATAAAATATATCTAAAAACCTAGGTTGGTGGTCAATGGGTGGCAATCTAGTCATCGAAAAACAATGTTAGCATACAAAAAACTATGCAAATAACTAAAAAAGGAAACATTACTAGAAAAACACCCAGATCACCATAAAAAATCCCACATCATGAAAATTAATCAAATAGCCAAAAATATATGTATGAGGTAGAAACATTATACAAAAGGTCATAAAATTATATAAAAAGAGTACACAAATATTGTACAAATATACATAAATGGTATGGATATATGGATTCATATAGATCCATATATTTGAAAGCAACAATAATGCCTATTTGACTTTAGGATGCATCATTTTTCTTAAGGCTAAATCTCTCAAAAAAGGGATGGGATGTCATATATTTGGTGCATTGATACCATATTAGAGTCAATTGTTGAATCCCACAACTCTTAGAAATCGAATCTAACCAAAACAACTTTCACAAAGAGAGAAAAACATGATAGATTTTTTATGCAACTTGAGAATTGTATTGATGCAATTATCTTCCTCAATGAATGAGTATAGTAAATTATAGTAAATTATCAAATCATGACAAGTTTCCTCAGCCTATGCTTTGAGACAACATAATCTATATATATAAATGAACTTGAATAAATTTAGCCTCAGCATGATAAAGTGAAAATAGGACCTATTTAATTGATGATTAATTAAGTAATTAGTTGATTATCCTATTTATTCTAACTAGCCAAGATGAAGCCTAAAATTGAAATTTTACGAAATCTTATCCTAAAATATAGAAACATAATGAAAAGCATATTCATAATTTCTATGTTTTTGTATTCCTTTTATAAATCATACATTTATGCACCTAAATTACATGTTCAATGTTTAGGATTCATAAGCTGAAACTTATTTGAAACCTAAATGAATGATATAATTATTTTAAAATGAAATATGTACACATTATGTGTTCTTGTGTTACCTAAGACATATGCAAGTAAATTAGAATGAGTACATTATAATGTGTGCATGTTATGTTTCCTAGAATATGAACAATCTTTAAATAATATGAGTGTTTAGAGGATTTTTGGTACCATATTTTGTTCACATACCCCAAATCCTACTCCATTTTGGTGTCATATGAAACCAAATTTTCTCATGATTACTAACCTTCATTGGATTTGTAAATTAAATATGTGTTTTCTCTTCTCTCCTCTTATATATTTGAATTAAATGATGGGTCATGTGAAGTTACAAATGCCCCTCTTACTTAAAAGTGGTCTCATGAATATTGCATAGTTCAAGGCTATCAAAGGGTGGCATCACATTTCTTTGAGTGTTGCATGGTGCTATCTAGCTACCTTTATTGTTTCAAGGACAATACATTTATCGAGCTACTCATTTTTACTTTTTCTTTTGATTAGAGGAATTGCATTAATTATTTTAAATAACCTTTCATTTTATGTTTTACATATTTTCTAGCACGTAGCATTCATTTCAAGAGAGAAAGTAATAAAATATAATCTTCTTTCATTTATTTATTTTATTTTTAATTTATATGTGTGTTTGATTTCTTGTTGGTTATGTATGTTTATACTTTGACAAACATTCTTATGATATTTACAAGAACATAAAAGTTAGGGAAAAATTTAATGATGAAAATTGTATTAGATTTTGTTTGCACTTAAGTTTTGGGATGACATCAGTTAGAGCGAGTTTTATGCATTAACATTTATGAAGCATATAAATGGTGTAATTTAAGTAAGAGTGGGCAAGCAAAACAATCTTTATCGATTCCAATTTGCTTCCATTCCTAGATACTATTTGTAAGGAAATCTAGGGTGCATCTCAGACTAATTTCTAAGAACAGTAGTGCCTTCGATAACTTTCATTTCAATTAGGTTGCCTCAAAGACATGTACAACTATGTCCTAAAGTGGAAACAGACACAGTTTATTTCCCACATTGATCCTTCTGAGAAAAACACATGTAAATTCAATAGCATGCATTAAAAATTTCTCTAACAGAACCAATATAGACATGAAAGATGATACAAACAACATAACACAAAGATTTAGTGGGGAAAATCCTTTCGGATAAAAAACCCCACACTCCAAAGATCGAGACATTGTATTATTCAGCAACAAATGGTTACAATACAATTGCAAGCTCATAGCCTTTTCAGAGATTACATCTTGTTCATTCTAGATACAACTGGTAGCCACTGATCATTCAGTACATAGAAGAGAGTTCGACAGCATAACCCTACCTCTGCTTTAGCCTCATGGCCTTAGCCTTTTAGCCAGCCACTCGGCTCTCACTCTTCTTCTCTTTGGATCTTTGTGTCTTCTCTATCTCATCGGCTCTAGCTCTTAAGCACCAGCTACATAACGTCCAATACATACATTTATGCGTTCATTCTCTGTAGAATCTATGAAATCATTCTTTTCCAACTGTCAGATCAGAACTCACAAATCATCTAGCCCAGCATCATTAGATGTTTCAACTTCCTCACAGAAACAGTTCAGCAAACGGTTCACATCCTGCTTTCTCTGATTGGTCCAAATCGCACCATATCAGACTGTCTTCACTCGGTCAAAAGGCATTCAGAAAATATTCGCATGTCAATGAGACACTAACCGTGTCGCCCTAATTCCACAAGACTGATTGCACATTCATCGCCAAGAGTCTTCACTATCAACAAGAGATCATAATGAGTTCACAAGACATATCAGCGTCAGCAAACCCATCGGCAAGACTATCGTCTTTTGCCAAGACATTACACTGAGCTCACAAGTCATCTCAAAGTGTTCATCCATCAGCAAGACTTTCGTCATTCACTGAGAGATCATACTGAGCCTTTATGTTATACTGAACACCAAACAGTCGACAAGAGTCATACCAACATCCAAGAAGCATCAGCCAGACCATCGCTATTGGTGAGAGGCCATACCGAAGTCCAAGGGTCATACCAACATCAAGATTCCCATCAGCAAGACAATTTCTCTTCGCTAAGAGAGAATATCGATGCCTTCATGTTACCCCGAAGTCTTATGTCGGCCAAACATTCCATATTGGCTAAGACTTCATACCAAGCTCAAGAGTTATACCGAACACATCCCATCACATCGGTGAGACAAACGCTCATCGCCAAGACATCATACCAATGCCTTCAAGTTACACCGCAATGCTCCACTATCGGCAAGAGAATCAACCTTCAGCAAGACTTCTTATCGAGGCTTCCATGTTATCCCGAAACCACTATTCACCAAGAGTCACACCAAAGACCTTGTGTTTCTCTGATGACTCCATTCACCGAGACATCTCCTAGTCACCAAGACTTCATGCCGATAGGAGCAAGTCATTCCAATTTCCACATCGGCCAGATAGACCAAAGGTCATGCCAATATCGGCAAGACTTCCTATCATCACCAAGACATCATTTCGACACATATGAGACCATCAGCCAAACATCTCCCAATCACCAAGAGATCTTCCTGAGTGTCCAAGTCACCCCGATGGCTCTAGGAGAAAACATATCGGTGAGACAACCTTCCATCAAGCTAAGACTTCATATCGAAGCAAATGGGTTACATTGATGACTCTAGTCACTATAGGTCTCCCCGACATATGCTAGGCACCCGATAACAAAACCTTCTATCGTCAAGACATTCCATATCGGTAAAAGATCTCACTGAGTCTCCATGTTATAGCGATAGGCCCATTCGGCAAGACTGAAACAAAGTCTCAATGACTAGTGTAAACCATAGGGTTCCAAAGCTACCAGTCAGCCAGACAAAAGGAATGTCACACCGACTTTTCTTTTCCAGGGGTTATAGCTTGTGAGATTGAGGCACATATTTCAACAATCTCCCACTTGATGAAGATCACACAGGCACCTCCAAAGCAACCAGGAACTAAGATCACACTAGCTCTACTATTTCAAACCCTACAACACTCAAGACACCCAATAAACATGATTCCATAAATAACAGTCCACCGAACAATCTGCAACAAAGACCAAGCATCTAACTGCAACTCACTGTCTAACAAAGCAACTGAAAAGAAACCAATCATAGCCTTCCAGGAAACCACATAGACCTCAAACATGCTCTCATGATACATCAAGAATTCAGCTCCAACATCCAAGATTTCCACCATTCAGGCAACAATCCTATCATCTTCCAACATGCCATCTGTGGAAGAAGGATACAAAGCCAAGGTGAATAAGCACCATTCCAATGAACATAAGCAAAAGATCCCAGTGATATCACCAACAAGATACTGCTACCACTTCACTGTGCTCAAATGCTATACAGAAGCAATATCAACTTCAAAGCCTCAAACAGAACACAACCATGAAGTCATCCTCCAGAAACAAGATAAATAACACTAGTTAGAACAATAATTAGAATGACTGCTTCCATCCAACTGATAAACCCACGCGATTGAAAATAGCACCCACGGCTCGTGCTATTCCATCCAATCTCACATACCTCATAGGTATCAGCATTAGTAAACTTATGCCAAAACATAACCAGCTCATTAACAACAA
>VDFB02079220.1:0-15413 GCA_007258455.2 Sequoia sempervirens | reverse complement strand
CACAACCAAATGTTAACACATCATCACAATTTAATACCAATACTTCCCAAGGGAAAAACATGAACATTTCCCATGGACAATTCCAACAATTTGGATAAGGCAATCCAAATACGCAACACATGGAAGAATTTGGACACCAAAATATTCATGGTCAACATATTCCCCAAATTTTTACGCAAATGGTTGGAGGGCACATTTCGACATATTCGTCACATATTCACACTCATCAAAAAGTCTCTAATCCAAACTTTCAATACCAACAACATGCGAACCAAAACACATCATACATCTCACATCACATCCCACAAAAAAACACCAACATCTTTTCACAACAAATTGGGACCCATGGGATACCTATCACTCCCATTTGTGATGCAACAAATAATCCCATAATCGATGCCTTGAAAACTCGAGTGGCTCACTTACAAAAGACCATAGAAGACATGCAAACATCCGACAAGAAGTCACACATGTCATATGACCTGTGCTTATACCCTTTTGACACAAATTTTTACATGCCACCATTCCCTCCTGGATATGTGGCACCACACTTTACCAAATATAAGGGCAAGACAAATCCTGTTGAACACATTCAAGAATTCACGACCAACTATATGGACATTTCCTATGAACAAACTTACTTGATGAGAATTTTCTCTAAAAGTCTTATAGGACCTGCACTTGAATGGTTCTCCACTCTAAAAGGGATACAAACATGGGATGAACTTAAAGACAAATTTGTGAAAAATTATGCATATAACATTGACATGGACACCTCCATCACTAGCTTATGTAATCTTACACAAGAAGATGTTGGTGAAACATTTATCCCATTCTTCCAAAGATGGAGAAGTCTAGCAAGTCGTTGTCACATTGACATACCTAAGAAAGAAAAGGTTGACATGTTTGTCCAAACACTCCTAGGCCCATTGAAATATGGATTGCAAGTTCAATGTTGCACAACCTTCATAGACCTAGTTGAAAAAGGTGTCCAAGTTGAGAAAGCCCTCATTGCTAAAGGGGAATTAAAATATAGTCCTAAAAACACAAACACAAATATGCCCGCAAACAAAAATAAGTATTGGGTAAAAAATAAACATGTTACCAATGACGGCGTTGTTGAAGCCAAGGTTGTGAACACAATGGGACTAGTGCTTGGTCTTAAAGGAGCTCAACCACAAAATAAATCAACAATAATATTGACACTCCCTGTCAATAACCAAAGTGGTCAAAACAATTCAAATCAAGGACAACCATGCCAGACAAGACAATTTCCAAAAAGATGAACATACACCGCTTTGGGAGAGCCAATTGAGGATGTCCTTAAGAAACTCCTTCAAAATGGTCTCATCACACTTGAGGACCCTAAACCATATGACCTAGGGCAGTTTAAACCATCACGGTGGGACGATAACGCCTTCTATGATTACCATCAGGCTAAAGGGCATAAAACATCTTCTTGTCGGCAACTAAGAAACATTGTTCAAGACCTCATTGAAAATTGAGTAATTGAAGTGGGTGGGCCATAATTTGCATCTAATGTAGACCATACCATTCATAAGAAACCACTGCAAGACCATGGTTCTAATAAAGCCTCCTCATGAGGTCCCAAGACTAATAACAATCAAGCCAACTACACTTGCGTTGAATTCGATTATTCAAGAGGAACCATCATTAATAATGTTTGAACCAATGATGAATATATCAATACCATAACTATCAAAAGAGCACCTGAATGAAATGCTACTACTCAAAGCGCAAAATCACCATAGCTGGTCCACCTCCTCAGCAACAAAAAATTACAATACCAGGTCCATCCACAAAACAACCACAATCAGGCCCATCTGCAAAGCAATCCCAACCTAAGAGTTAGTTTAACCTCATTGACCAACTAGGCAAAACCCCTGTACAAATATCCATACTTGAACTGCTTTGTATTTCTCCTGCGCATAAGGCAATACTTGAAAAAACCTTGCAAGAGTCCATTGTCCCTCAGGACATTGATGTTAGCCAATTTGAGGCCATGGTGGGTTATCTCACTACACCCAATCAGGTAACATTTTTAGACCAAGATTATTCAGCACCAAAGTCCAACCATAATGATGCATTATAAATTGAAGTCTTTATCCATAAGCACAAGGTCAGACGAGTTTTAGTAGATGGTGGAGCAGGACTAAATATATGATGACGAAGAACATTCCTCTCGTGGTGTGATTACTCTTCCCATAAGAGTTGGACCAGTCATTGTGGACACAACTTGCCAAGTCCTGGATCTTGAATTACCTTATAACATCCTACTTGTCCAACCTTGGATTCATGCCCTCAAAGTTGTTCCATCCACCTACCACCAATGCCTGAAGTTTACCTTTGACAACATAGAAATCACCATATATGGACACACTGACCCTTTTCAATACTATACCAACCTAAGGGGTATTTCCGAACATCAAGTGCTCATCAATCGAGAAGCTCCTAGCTCTTCTTCTTCCAAATTCATTGACCTGTCCACACTTGCATCATCATCCATGTCCACTCCATCCACATCTTCCTCCATGCCATCATCTTCCTCACTTCCTAAGGTTGAGTCCACTATCAAGATCTAGGACCTAGGCTATGGAGAATTCAAACTGAATACGACATATAGCATCACAACAATACCCAATTCTTTGAAGGTCTATAGTTGCCATGTTTCATAATGGAACCTAAAGAAATCTTCAAAGTTTTGTGAAAGATAGTTTTCATAAAATGGGGAGACATGAACAACGAAGACATTAGTGACATAACAGGATGGATTTATAAAGAAATGGAAGACTTACCCCCATTACCAGTTAATATATATGGCAAAGGATATGACATGATGAAGGATAAAGGCTACGATGGAACTAGTGGCCTTGACAAAAATAAAACTGGGAAAAAATAGCCCATAGAACCTTCCAAATGACCAAAGTATCTTGGGTTAGGGTATGGTCTACCCAAAAATGACGATCGACGTACCAATGGACTTTCGAGTGAGAGTGTGAATGCTTCGGAAAGTGTCTAGACTATTAAGGAATCCCCTACCGAAACTGACTCTCATAAGTGGGAATATGGCTCCCAACTATCCCTAAGTGACTGTTGCCTTGATGACTTGTTCCTTGAACCTGGAGAACTTACCTTTGAACAAAGATTTTGGAAAATGTTTAAAATAGATAAAGCTAACAATCCGAAGATCCCAAGGAAACAAGAAAGTTGGGATAGACTCTTTGACCCAAGGAACAATGAAAAACTTGAGTCACCTTCTTGTCCTATTAGCCATACACCTAACCTATCTGCCCAACCACCTGAACTTAATGACCATCATCGGGATTCATCCGAGTGTCCACATGACACTACCGACCATAATGATAGTCCCTTTGTTCCTTATTTTGAAAATGAGTATGAGTCAAGCGAAGGAGAATATTGGATAGAATCTGATTGGAAAATTGATGATGACAACTTCATTTTCAATGTCTTTGAATCTATCTGCATGCTTTCCGCATCCTCCCCACAATTCACCAATACTGATGATGGTATCTCCTTAGTCTACCCACAACTAATTGATTGGGATCAACAAGGCCCACCAGTCTTGGACATATTTCAGAATGATGAGGCCATTGTAGAATTTATGGGACTACGTGGGGAATACCTAGTGGTGATCACAAGGCTGGATTTGCTATTGAATTAGATTGTGCAACTTACTTTGGGGAGACTACTCTGTCCTTTAGTCACAAAATGAAAAATAAAAATAAGACAAAAAATGAAATGTCTTTAGGTGAAAACTAAAAGGCACCTTTTGACGACGAAAAAGTAAAAATAAAGGATGTATCTATGGGTGAAAACCTCTCTGAGGTTCCCAAAGATGGAGGATTGGAATTTCTTCCCATGAACCAAGAGAAATCAACAATGCTCATAGAGGACACCATAGAATTCAACATATCAACAACAGAAGAGCCCAAAATGGTCCTCTTTGTGGCATCCCTAACGGAAGAAGAGAAACCTGAGTTCCACAAATTCTTTGTAGAGAAAAAGATTAATTTTGCATGGTCATATGCCAATATGCCTGGGTTGGATCTAGAATTGGTTTTGCACCATTTTCCATTACTGCTAGATGCTAAACCAGTAAAATAGAAGCTGCGCAAAATGCATCCTTAGATCGCCCTATTAGTTAAGGCTGAACTCAAGAAACTGCTAGATGTAGGATTCATACGGTCTATTGACTATGCTAAATGGATATCCAATCTTGTACCAGTCACAAAGTCAAATGGTCAGATCCGTGTCTGCACAAATTTTAGAGATTTAAACAAAACATGTCCAAAAGATGACTTTCTGTTGCCAAACATAGATACCATATTCAACCTCATGGCATGATACGAGATGTTGTCCCTCATAGATGGTTTCTCAGGTTATAATCATATTTGTATTTCCCCTGAAGATCAACATAAAACAACATTCACTTGTCTTTGGGGTACATACTACTGGAATGTCATGCCTTTTGGTCTTAAAAATGTAAGTGACATGTATCAGAGAGCTATGACAATGATATTTCATGACATGATGCACAAGATAATGGAAGATTACATGGATGACCTTTTGGCTAAATCTTTGACAAGAAAATATCATTTGAATGTGTTAGACAAAATCTTCAAGAGATTGGAGGAATACAAGGTCCACTTGAATATGAAGAAATGTGTCTTTGACATCACGTTAGGTAAGCTTCTGGGATACATAGTTTCTCGTAGAGGCATTGAGGTCGATCCAGCCAAAGTGAAAGCAATATTAGACATGCCTCCTCCAAAAGGGATAACTCAAGACATTACAAGGCAGTTACAATCCATCTGGCACTTCATAGCCCAATTGGCCAACAAATTTCAACCATTTCAATATCTTTTGTGCAAAGGTATCCCCTTTGTGTGGACAGATAAATGTTAGGAAGCCTTTCAACTAATAAAAGATTATCTCTTGTCACCACCTATTTTAATGCCACCTATTGAAGGGAAACCTTTGATTCTATACGTTTCTCCAACAACTTCAGCACTAGGGGTACTACTGGCACAAAACGACCATGAAGAAAAAGAACGAGCCATATACTACATTAGTTGGACACTAGTTGGATATGAGTTAAACTATACATCCATTGAACATGCATGTGTAGCAGTTTTCCTTGCTGCTCAAAAGCTAAGACACTATATGTTGAATCACAAGACATAGTTGGTAGCAAAGATTGACCCCTTGAAATATCTTTTGAGTCACACAACACTGATAGGACATCTAGTAAAATGGGTCATGATCTTGAGCGAGTATGACATTAAATATGTGGAACGAAAGGCCATCAAAGGACAAGTGATAGCAGACCAACTAGTAGATGCACCTATACAAAGTGATCATCCATTAGCGACAGACTTTCCAGATGAGTCCATATTCCATACAGAACCTAAGTCACCTTGGAGGCTATATTTTGATGGGTCTCATACCAGTCATGGCTTGGGGGCAAGAATATTGTTTATCACACCACAGGGAGACTCCATCCCTAACTCATTCCACATAGCTTTCCCATGTACAAATAATGTGGTGGAATATGAGGCACTTGTCATGAGACTCAGAATGGTCATAAAGTGGAAAATCAAAACACTTCATGTTTATGGAGATTCCCAGCTGGTCATCAACCAAGTTAATGACGAATATGACACCAAGGATGAGAAATTAATGCCTTACAAATGGATGGTTGATAGCTTCCAGACATATTTTCACATGTTGAATTTTGAACAAGTTTCGAGGGCACAAAACAAGGCAACAAACACAATGGCTACAATTGGCTCTCTCCTAGACATCCCAAGTAATGTGCCACAATTTGAGTTTTTAGTAGAACAACTGTTGGTCCCTGCATATGATATCCCAAAATTAGAGATGGTTTGCGAGCCTATTGGTCCTGATTCTCCCCAGTATCAAGACATTTATGACTATCTCAAGTCCCAAGTCCTTCCCCCAACCTATCCAACAACCAACGAAAGTCCTTTATCTGAAAAGCTGCCCGATACACCATTGTTAGTGACACCCTCTACCGGAATAGCTTTGACAACACCCTCCTTCAATGTCTTGACACCAACGAAGCACACACAACCTTACGTGAAGTACATGAGGGTATATGCAGATCTCATTCGAGTGGTCCTACTCTAGCCAAAAAGATAATTAGTCGACCATTGAAAAAGACACACTTGAGTTTGTCAAGACTTGTCGCCAATGTCAGATACATAGTGATTTAATTCATGCTTCAGCACAAGAACTCTAGCCAATTACATCTCCATGGCCTTTCGCATAGTGGGGACTCAACCTCATGGGAAAAATCCACCCTACCTCCTCCAATGGCCACAAATTCAGTATCACTGCCACTAAGTACTTTACTAAGTGGATTGAATCCATCCCCCTTACATACATAACTAACAAACAAATTTCCAAATTCATTCTTAACTACATAATTTTCCGGTATGGTATTCCATAGTCCATCATCAAAGACAATGGACGTTCGTTCAAAAACCAAGACGTTCGTGAGTTATGTGAGCGATTCCATATTCAACATCATTTCTCAACACCATATTACTCGCAAGGAAACGGTCAAGCTAAGGCGTCCAATAAAACCATCCTTAAAATTCTCAAAAATACTATCAATGACGCTGGCCATGACTGGCACATCCAACTTAACCCTGTTATGTGGGCTTACTGCAATGGCATCCACATGCCTATAGGAGCCACTCCATTCACCCTGGTCTTTGGAGCTAAAGCCATATTGCCCATCAAGGCTGAAATTCCATCCTTACGAGTCTCCCTGAAGGGTTTGGTAGATGATGAAGAATACAAATAGTCACGACTACACAAGCTAGAGATGCTAGAGGAAAACATACATAATTCCCCGAACCATCTACAGGCATATCAGAACCGTCTATGTTAGAGTTACAACAAGAAATTCATGGTAAAAAAGTTTAACATTGGTGATCTAGTTCTCATGCAGAATCCTAAAAATCAAGCTGACAGAGAAAAACCTAGCAAGTTCAAACCAAATTCATTAAGTCTTATTCTGACCATATCCTTTCTGCCCATGAGCATACTCAATTACAGCCCCAGATGAACAACCCATGAAATATCACGAATTCATATCTCATAAGTTCTGGGCGGAGAATGGAAATGGAAATAAAATAAATAAAGGACAAAGAATGGAAATAATGGAAGGCTGGATAAATACTGAATGAAAACCTCGGCAAACAAAGCCATGAAGGTCACCATTGCTCTCCATCTACCGCCACCGACCGCCTCAACCATAATAAAAAATCATCTTTCCGACCACCTGGCAAATCTAACACAAAAACCCCGCCATTTTCTCCTCGTCGATAAATGATTGACATCAAGTCCTACATATCACCACATATAGCATTTTATCACCCCCACACAGGTAATTTCTACATTGCCTGAAGGCTATTGCCCTGACCAGGAAAAATTCTACAGGACCTGCAGTTGGTAGTGGCGGTTCATAATAAAAAGTCCTAAAAAAATACTAAAATCATAAAGTCCAAAAAAATCCTAAAAATCATAAAAAGTCCCGCAAAAATCCCAAAAAGTCTTGAAAAACCCCAAAGTATAAAGTCCCAAAAAAATCTCAAAAATCATAAAAAGTCCTCAAGAAATCCTAAAAATCATAAAATGTCATGAAAAAAGACCTAAAAATTAAAAAATGTCCTGAAGAAATCCAAAAACCCAAAACAGAGTCAATGTCAATTAAATCAGTCTAGTTAGTTGAGTCAGGCATGTCAGTTAATCTTGGTCATTTGTCTGAACTATGTTGTCTCTGCACATTTGCTACGTAGGCAAGGCTCACTTTGGAGCCCCTGAGACATTAGGTCAGTCCTTTTAGGTTTTCAAAATAAAAATCATGGCTCAATCTTTGGTCATCAAGACAAAGTCATTGGTTGTGTCAAACTATGAGGTCTCTGAGTGTATGACGTAGGCAAGGCCATCAATCGATGAGCCCTTGAGGCCGCACTAGGTCAGTCCATTAGGGTTCATGACACTACACTAGCACATACATCAAAATGTCTTCAAGTCAAACAAGTCATCTCCAAACAAGCAAACTACTGCAACTAAACTTTGGAAATTCTTCGATAAACACGTCAAGTACATCAGCATGTCAACATTGACATGTAGTCAACAGCAGCCAAACTTTAGTCAACAACAATTAAACTTCAGTCAAAATTCAGACAATCTCTGTCGAAACAAATGAAACTCAGTCAAAATCAGTAAAATAGTCAACTCTTGGTTATCCTTCAGATGTGTCCTTCTGAAGCGTGGCCTTTGTCATTTATACCTCAGGATGTTTCCTTCCTACGTATTGTCATAGTCACTTGGCAGTTTGATGGATCTTCTGGACATTTGAGGATTGATCCTCTTAACATTGACATTATTCAGGATGTGTCCTTCTTGAATTTGGAAACCTTTGACATTTTACACTTTGACATCGTGAATTATGACATCCTTGACATTCAACAAATTTGACACCTTTGGCATTTGACATCGTTAAACTTGGCATCTCGACATTAAAACACCTGACATTCAAACACACTTGGAAAACACTTGGCACTTGTCTTTGGCTCTTTCATCATGTTATTAGCTTCTCAGCGATGTCCTAACAACAGGATTTAGAGAAGCAACGATGTATCATGACGATTATATTGTCTTGTGTTTTTGGCAGTCATGTTACTAGTTTCTCAGTGATGTCTTGACAACAGGATTTAGAGAAGCAGTGACGTATCATGATGATTGTCTTGTCTTGTCTTTTGATAGTCATGTTGCTAGTTCCTTGAGGATGTCTTGACAACAAGATTTAGAGGAGCAACGATGTTTCATGACTTGTCTTTCTTTTCTTTTTATGCTTATAGTTGGTTATGAAGAAAAGACTGGGGCAACTGCGCCCTTAGTACGAGTCATGATTATCTTTGTCAGTGATTGCTTATCTTATGTAATGGTACGACCTTGCACATGTTGATCTATGTCATATCATGGTGTTTTTTGTCCATTACAATAATTCACCCAATGATGATTAAGAGCAATAATTATTAAAGCCCTATAGTAATATGTTGAAGGATTTTGTCTCCTTGCTAACATTCATCTCCTTCTTTCTTGTCATCCCATCTCATCCATCTCATGACAATATCCTGTGACATAAAAAAACATAAGTGCATACATGTTCATATAGGCATTGCATTAGTTCCATACATACATCATCAAAACCATATACATTGCATCACATATTGCATCATACATAGTCATGCATTAACATAATCATAAACATGGCATTCATTCACATAAATACATTATGCATATCATCATCATTCATGGAATAACATCATCATGACATATAAATAAACATCACATCAACATGACATGACATCATAAATAATCATCGTAAACACATACATGACATGGCATATAAATAACATCATCATAGGAATCATAAATGCATAATTCACATAGGCATCACATGATCATCATAACTGCATCATCATAATAATCATCACATAAACATACATCATAATGACTAAATCACATCACATCACATAGCACATATAGGCCGCATCAAAACTGCATCATATATATCATCTCAAAAATAATGTCATAGGATAGAGTCACGAGATATCCCAAAAATAAGAGCTCGCAGGCTCGACGGTCAAATATAAATGTCATAACATGAGTGTTTGAAATGTCCTAATGCAATATAATAATAAACATGGCTATGTCAAGCTCTCCTCATCCCCTTGAGGAGAAGATCTAGGGGACTGATGCTTTGTCAAGGGAACGGATGCGACCATGGGTATTGTAACTTGTGCCTGGCAAGCTAAAGGATTTGTCATTATGACCTGTACTGACGACATCATCTTTGTGGTAACACGAGGCTGCGAAGACACTGCAACTAATGGATCTATCACTGGAGGCTGGTTGTGCACTAAACTGTGCCCTGGCCTAGTGGAACCATGACTGTGACCTAATTTGTGACTCGAGGCATGCCTATGGGAGTGGCTAGACCTATGCCCTGATGAATACCCTAAGGAAGTGAATTCCCCTCATTGCTCTAGCTCCTGCTGCTACTGCCACTCCCTGACCTGCTACCACTGCCCGTCCTCATCTGAGATCGTGTCAAGGTGGGATCTCACCTCTTAGGTGGCATCACCTACTCATAAAAATAACTTGTATCATCCCAGATGGTTGCTAACCTTGGAAAACTCTCGCACCATATCCCTTGATGGTCCTGCACATAACCGTGCAAACTCCATGCACCACTGAGTCGACTCCTACTGATGGATCACTACCTGATCCCACTCTACCTTAGCCACCTCCAACTCTACCTGCAATCTTTGCCCACCCGTCAATCTCTTCCTTCACCTGATCGTATCTTATCGGCATTGCTTTATCCCTCGACCACCTCAATCTTCTCCACTTCGCTTTCTATCTTCGGCTTTACTTCTCTCTTTCTCTTTGTTTTCTGATTTTGTTTCTCTATTGATTTCCTTTATGGATCTCCTCTCCTCCGATTTTATTTGTTTAGTCGATCTGACCGGTGATGAGTTTTCCACCATAAATCATAATCTGTTGTGGTCCCTAGATCAGCCACCCCTCTACTCCATCCCCACTATTACGCTACCAGCCCATTAATCTATTGCTCAACAAATGGCACGGATATCAGTGGACCCCAAGTTGACTTTTTGGATGACTTGGCATACTCGGTTGTACCCATGGGAACATTCCTTTGTTACTACAACCATTCGTGAATAATTCCTTGAGGGTAGGTGTACATCTTGATGTAATCAACTAATCACAATCCTAAGCACCAAGTATCCGAACCGCCTACAAAACTAAGATGATCGGCCCCATCCTCCCACTACTCGGGCAATCCCATGCTTCCCAAATGAAACACAATCATGGTGTCAACCACCATCTCCGGCCAAATGCCCTCACTAACCTGCCCTACAAAGCACCTGGGATACATAATAACAATGTATGGCATACCATCCGCCAAATCCATATGGTCTCTCGGATAGGTGGGACTGGAACATCTATACCTGTCCTGGATTACTGAGTGGCCGCCCCATAGCCAATGCTTTTGCGCCTCCGTAGGGGCAGCCACCTCATGTAAACTAATGTTATAACATCCTCACAGTAAGCACCCCATACATAGTCCTATCCTGTCTCTATCCCAACGAAAGTATCCCCAAAGCAGGGAAATCATGTCCTACTGTCGGAATCGCATACACCTCTGATCAATGTAGCCAATAGGGCATCAAATCACCCATAATGCTTTTCCATGAACTCCTAGCGGATCTCATAACCCTCAATCCCCAACCCTGCGCCCTGATCATGATAATAAGCTATGAAAATTTGGTACCCATGCTATGAGTCATATACTATCTGCTCTCCTCAGATCAGCAGGTGAAGAATTTGATACACATCCTCAAGAGTGATAGTGGCCTCCCCCATTGGAAAATGGAAGGAGCAGGTCTCCAAATTCTATCTCTCACAAAGTGCAGTCAGAAGCCCCCTATTTTCCTGGATAATGGGCATATAGGCGACATAGTATAGTCCCAATCACATCAATCATCATCGCTCTCTCTCCTGCAGCTGGTCCTGAAATTTATATGTAGATGGCTTGCTCTCGCGTGTATAAATCGACACTAACTATCTCTGGACATGTCAAAACACGCATCAACACCTTATTGAAAAGCATCATTATCATTTATCTAACTTAAAAGCATTTAAAATTTGAAACTAAACAAAGTCAGCCTTGGTCAAAGTCAAAGTCAAATGCATCTTGTTGACTTCATTTGTGTCGCAATAAGGCATTTGCATCACTCTGTACATCGATTTCATCTTGATCCAAAAATTGCATCGTTCCCACTCGCATTTGCATCACAACAGAGCACTTGTGTTGCAATTTTTGACACATGCATCACTCAGCTCAAATGTGTCACTTACATCTATGAATGTGTCACAATATTTTGAATGTGGCATTACATCCTTCGATTGTGACTCGATTTTGAAAATGCGTCACAGTTTTTCACACATGCGTCACACTTCCTTTCGTGGACATAATGACCTTTCGAATTTGCGTCGCGATGCATCAAATGTGTCGAACATGTGCGTGAATGCGGCTTATGCGTACGCACATGCATCACAACACATTTGTTGTTCGACTTAAAACTCTAAAAATGACACGAAAAATGATGAAATGACAAAGTAAGATAGGGTACGTACTGCTGGCTCTGAGCCCTCTAGCTGCCTGTAGCTCCACACGATCTCCCCATGGTGCTCAGTCACTGGAATCACCATCTTCGCCAAAGTCCTCGCTCTGAGCTCTCAAATTTACTAAGGTGAAAAGTGAAAATGAATTGATTTTTACCCCATTTTTAACCTATTTATAGGGTCAAAATGACATTTGTCAAACCTTTTATTACTAAAGGCTCTTTTGACCAACTTTGACCACCCTTTTTGGAAACTCCTTGAAATCCTAAATCGTATGTGCCATCCTTTTTCTGGTCATCCAATTGACTTGTCAGGACACTTTCCAATTTTTTTCTGTTGTCGGGCCAAAATTTGAATTTTTTTCCGAGGGGGCATAGATACTCCGTACCTTCACTAGGGAATGACTATGATTTATTTTCTTTGTCACAATATGACAGGGTGCATTATGACAAAGAGGGGAAAATGTAGACACATAAAAATGACCTAGGCCTGCAAGCTCTATTTTTCACCTTTTTCTTCCTGGCATAATTAAGACATTTTAATTATGTCCTTGGTCCACCTTCGTCTATTAATTAAATAATTCATAATTATTTAAATAATTAATGTCTTTTTATTCTTCATGATTATTAAATAAATAAATTTTATTTATTTATTCAATACGTCACTAATTGTCTAATATCTTCCCATAATTAAATAAATTTCTTAATTTATTTAATTATCCTTGTCCAATAATTCCTCCTGATTGTTTAAATAGATAAATTCCATTTATTTATTTAAATGTCACTAATTCTTAAGTCTTCTTATAATTAAATAGATTCTTTAATTTATTTAATTATTGGTCACCTTCTCTAATTAAATAATTATCTTTAATTATTTAATTTGACATTTCCCTCTTTTTAGTAAATAATTTGAAATAATTATTTACTGTCATGTGGTCCCACCTTTTGAATTAAATTAATTTTTAATTAAAAATAGTCTTTTTCCTCAAAAATCAAATAATTTCTATTTATCATTTGATTTTTCAACCACCTCTTTTTCTATGCCAATCTTATCTCTTGTCTCATGCATTGTCAAGCCTTGATTTGATTTTCTAAAAATCAGTTATGTCCATTCATTTTGAATTTGACCTAATGTTGTCCTAACCTTAATTGTGAGTTGTCAAATTGAATCTTGTCAATTGAATCTAGGGAACTTGTCAATCTTCAATCTTGGCCATTTACTCAAAATTGCATTTTCTATAAAATGACAATTTTGCTCTCATTTTGTCACTTCATGCTATCTAGTTCTCATGTGATCTTGTCTTAGGCACTCTTGTCATTTTGTCATAGGCATATTTACATTTCATTTGGCATAATTTAGACATAGTTTAGATACTTACTAGTTGCATTATAGCTTAGTATTGCATGCAATCACTCAAATCCTTCAACATTTGCTTAGGGTTTGTCATTGTCATTAGATTGATCATCATAAATATGAGGGAAATATCATATTTGCAGCAAGTTGAGAAGGTATAATGGAGGTCATCCATGGAGAATGAAGACATTTTGGTGAGATATTTTCATTTGTTTTCATGTTTTTCCTTTGCACTTCATTATCACTTTGGGTTTTTATGTTAATGCTTTAATCTGCTAACCCTAGGGAAAATCTCTTAGTTACACACTCCTTTATTTAAAATTTTAGGATTCATTTGCATTTAACTTGACCTCATTTAGACTCATATTGCATCCCTTTCATCATCTTGCCAAATTTTGTTCTTTAATCTAGATTGCACTTTGCATCTTTATCCCAAAAACATAAAAAAAATTAGTTCATTTTTTGTTAGTCTCAACATCATATCATTTTCCCTTAAATTTTCCAGTTATTCAACCTTTCATATCCTTTTGCATTCATTATCCTTTCATCCTTACCTTCATCTTAACCTTAGTTGCATTATTACCTTGATCTTCAATTTAACATCATCTAGTCATTTTATCATTATCCTTGATCAACATTTAGCATCCTTTATTCGAGAGTGAGATGGAGAGATATTCGGAGGACGGGGAATTGGGACGAGATGATGTATTAGTTTTATGAGCCGAGAGGATCCACAAAACACAAATGAAGCTCCATCATCATCTTGCATTATCCCTCAACTTGCAAAAGTCTCACATGGTTAAAACAAAGTCACAATCCAAGAGAAAATACATGGATTTTTCAAAACCCTTTCATGACACTACCCTTGGAATGGGTTCAAATCATTCTACACCTCCAAGAGACACACCACCAAGCAGGCCCTCAAAATACGGGAAAAACTCTGGAACTTGTGAAGAATCCAAACCAACACCGACCCAAAGTAGAAATCCGCCAGCCATACTGACCAAACAACCTGCCACGGCTGATCAACCCCAGCCAGCACCCATTCTCTTCCACTCACTAGCTAAAAAAGGTGCCAAATTACCTCAAGGTTTTGACGTATCAACCATTGTAGAAAAAGAAACCAAAAATCTATTTGCACTTGGCATGCCCTCATCACAACAAATGTCAAACATACCCCTTGGTACAAATACACACATGACTACCACCACTACACACATCCCAAGCTTCTCAACATTTAAAAACAAGGAAACCAATACCACTATACAAGGACAAAGTTTCATGCTTGGAAATTCCTCAAATTCTATAGGTAAGACCTTCAAAAACCCCCTTTTCCAACATACAAATCAAGGTTCCACATCACAAGGTCCTACCCCTTTGATCCAAAATTCAAACCAAGGTCCTAAACCTACACTTCATAACACAAATCAAGGTTCCTTATTTCAATTTCAAGGTGCACCTTCATCAAGTCAAAACCCACCAACTAAATCTAGAAGGATTCACATTATCTCACGAAGGACCCCAAATCAAAATACTAATCAAGGATCAATTCCATCACTCCAAAACACTAATCAAGGGTCCCTTCAATCATTCTAAAATTCCAATCAAGGACCTACACCTTCATTTTGAAATACCAATCAAGGATCTACACCTTCATTCGAAAATTCCAACCAAGGACCTACATCTTCATTTGAAAACAACAATCAAGGACCTACACCCTCAAATACTAATCAAGGGACCTTTCCTTCATGTCAAAACATCAACCA
>VDFB02079219.1:0-45172 GCA_007258455.2 Sequoia sempervirens | reverse complement strand
AAAATAGTAAATCAAGTGCATGCGTTGGTGTCGACAAACAGGTCACGTCGTGAGGACCGCCTCATTCAAATTTCGAGTCGATTGAAGCAGTGGAGCTATCAGAAACAAGAGGTTACTATTTTTAGTAAACCACCTTCAGAAACAGGCTAAAAATAGCAGGGTGACTAAAAGTGGCAGTGTCGACAGGACAACAAGGCTATGGGGATGCAGTGTTTAAAATTTCAAGTCGTTCCGAGCTTTAGAGATGCTAAAATCAGAGGGCTTACTATAAATAGCAGGGCATGAACGCTGGCAGAAGAAGGTAAAAATGTCTAAGTCTGAGTTTCATCCAGCAGACACCTCCAAATGCGCCATGCTTGCCTTCAAGATGATCAAAAATATTCTATGAAATGAGTTCATCCTCCTGCCACCCCAAAATGCGCCCAAGTTGGTGAGGTGGAAGCATGACAAATTTTCTAAGGCAAAGTTCATCCACCTCCAAGGGTAAAATGCGCCCTCAAGGGATGAAGAATTTTAAAAAAAAATTCTAAGTATGGTCAATATCCTCCACCCTTGCCTAAATGCGCCCATACTTCAAGTTCCATCCTCCTCAAGGCAAGAAATGCGCCCAAACTAGAAGGGGTCAAGGGAAGTCAACGTTTTCATCCTCCTACATGGGCAAAATGCGCCCAAAACAAGGCATGTAGAGACAAAAACGAGGAAGGTGAAGGGTCACAAAAGGGGCGTAGTTATAAGTTTATCCTCCTCACCTATCTAAATGCGCTCAAGATAGAAGAGAGTCAACAAGTCAACATATTTCATCCACCAGCATAGCTGAAATGCACCCAAACAGAGTCAAGTGAAGACAAAAAAGGTGAAGTTGAAGGGTCATCCCTCATGCATGTCTAAATGCGCCCACATTGAGGTGTAAATGGTGAATGGAGGTGGTAAATGAGGTGAAAGGTGATTAATGGCATGGTGAAAGCTTGATAAATGCTAGGCGTCATCCCTCTTCAAACCTCAAATGCGCCTAAAGTGTCAAGAGTTGAAAATATTTTCCTAAGGCGTGGTAAAGTGAAGATCCCTCTTGAAGTGCTATATGCGCCTAAAGTTATAAAGTGTTGGAAAATTTTCTAAGGCGTGTGGGGTGAAAACAAAATGACTAGGCGTGATTTCAAATTTTCTTCAAGAATGCTATGCACCAAGTAAAGAGTAAGTGTGGTGGTGAAATAAAAAATTGCTAGGCGTTGAAATTTAACATATCCTCCATGAAGTGTGATGCCAGGCTTGTGAGATGGTGGAAATGAAGTGCTAAGGTGTGATTTTCCTCAAATATGAGATGAGTGATGGGAATTTTTCTAACGCATTGGAGCTTCAAAAATATTTTTCAAGTGTGAAGTAAAATGCGAAGTGGTGGCTAGAAAAATAAAATGTGCCAGGCACCTCTATGAATAAAATTTTCTAAGTGAAGTTAATGTCTTTCTCACCAGCCAAAATTTAAAGGTGAAAATTTTCCAAAGCAAAATTTTCCCAAGAGATGATTTAAAAATTTTCCAAGGCACAAAATATTTTCTTCCTTAGAAAATGCGCCTAGACTCTGAGGTGGTGAAATTTCTCAAGATGTGAGCAAAATGGCCAGAGGCGAAGTCAGTGAATGCCAGCTCCACGGGGTTGATAAAAATTTCTCAAGTTAGAGCAACAGGAAATCTTCACAGATGCAAAGAACGAATTTAAATTTCACAGGGAAATAATTTTCTAAGGTTCAAAATTCAAGAAAATTAAATGAACCCGTTCGTTGTGCACCCATGAGTTCGACGCGTTCCGGAGAAAATTTTCTTCTGGGTATTGAAGATTATCGATAAGGAATTGATTTTAAAGTCTTCCATGCTTCGCTGCAGCTTTCAAGATGAAGATTTTTGGTGGGCACTAGGTTGATGGATTTTCCTAAGGGAAAATTTGAAAATTTTCTATGGCAAAATGAAGAAAATGTGTTTTCAAGGTGAAACTCTCCAGACAATGAATTTGAAAGGAATTGCCTAGGTGAACTTGCTCAAATTCTTCGTGGGACCAATCTTCCAGAGCCAGAGATGAATAAAATCAAAGTTTTCAGAGCTCCAGCAGGTGAAATGAATTTCTTGAAGATGCAGTTGAAGTTAACACTTTTAAAAGATGATACGCCCAAGCAGAATGCAAGATAGGTTGGAAATTTGGCTAAGGCATGAAGGATTGAATGCAAAGTTGACTAAGGAAGGCGATGAACGCTTGAAAATATAGAGCGTGAGAATCCTGGTAAGTAAGTTGAAATTATATTATGAAGTGTTCTAATACTCTTCTCCTCGCTTGTTTTGCAGGAGTGTTGAAGCCAGAGCACGATGACTTGAAGTGGTGAAGCACGATGATATTACAACCTTCAGAGGAAGATAAAGTTACGAGTTTCAATCTCGAAGGGAGAAAGTCGCAAGAAATGGCTAAGTGTTGGAGTTTCTCCTCAAGAATCCAATGTGCACCCAACACAGTCAGACGGATGGCAAGCGGAAATGGTCTAGTCCAAGACTGAAAAATCCTTCAAATTCAAGAATGGAAGCTCGAGCGAAGTTGAAGAACAACGTCAAGAAAGGAGATCAAGGACAGTGTGAACGCGTCTACAAACGGAATCTTCTAGAAGGGTGGTGGCCATTAATGGCTCATTTATTACCCCACCTCCTTTGCGGCGCTTTTAGGGCAAATCTTGTTTAGGGCTGAGGTGGCACAACTGGGCCATCCATCCGATGATGTAACCCTAGCCGCCTTTTGGGACTCTGGCTAGCTATATAAAGGGGAGTCCCCCTCATTTGTAATTCATTAGGACAAGAGAATTAGAGTAGAAGTCTGAATAGAGAGACAACTAGGTGATAGCTTAGGATTAACTTAGTATAGATTGATAGTGTAGTTTGAAGAAGAGGGAAAGTTTTCCCTTTGAAAACTTTGTAAGAAATTGTTGTGAACACTCTCTCAATAAAAGAGTTTTTCATTGATGGTGAATTTCGTCTTTGTTGTGAGTAGCTAGCAAGGTTTCTTTGTCCTTCCGATTCAAATGGTAGCGTAAAATAGTTCTAAGTAGTATAGTTTTCATTCCATGCAAGTAGATGTTAACTGTGGAATGTGGTGTTGGATCTAAGCAACTTCGTCTATCCATACCACTAGTGTATTTGCTAATGGTGAATGCGCCTTGTGTGGTCAACTGGAATATCATGTACTTAACTTCAATCATAGTTTGAATAATGGTATGCGTCGTTGTGATGGTATCTTTATGTCAAGTGGTGGTTTGAACATCTTTAGTCATCTCCCTTGAAGATTGCACCGACTCCGTGGAAGCTGTCCGATGCGAGGCAAAGCGAAGTTGGTTGAAGTTTACTGAAGTTGAGCTCCATATCCCGCACTTAGAATAGATTTAGACTCTCTAAACCCTACCCCATTTCAATTCAGTACTTTCCGGTTAGAATAGGAAACCCACGCTTCATCGACAAATCTTTCGAGCATTTGAATTCCTTTCTCCGCTGCCGAACAATTCCGTAAGTCCCCTTGAAATACCAGCAAATCACATCGAGCCAAACTGAGCCTATTCGCACTGAAAGAACCTTGGAGTTGAACGCATGAACTTTCTCGCAATCTTAGCGTGCGGAATACTGTGATCAAGAGAGAATAGGGAAGCCGTTGGCAACTTTATTCTGCGTTGGTGCGGTCACGAAAAACACATCAACAATTATGCCATTGAATTTGCAAAGAAGACCTTAAGTGTTTTCCAAGGAAGTGAGAGAAGGGTGGATGAGCTTACTCTTGAGCTTGAATCAACAAAAGCTATGTTAGAAGACACTCTGGTGGCATTAAAGGATGCAGAAGATCAGTTTGTTGATTTCAAAATTTTCGAAGAGTAAGAAAATGGACAAAGAGCTGAAGAAATCAAGCAAGTAATTGAAGAACTTAATTGTCTTCAAGAAGAGTTTGACTTGGGGAACTTTCCACGAAAATCAGAAATCACATGTACAGATTTGGATCAGCAAGATGGAAGTGAGCAAGATGAAAGGGATGACTTCCAAGTTCTTGATAACCCTCTCTTTGAAGTGGGTATTGAAGAAAGTTATGATAACCCTCTCTTTGTGATGGATGATAAAACATGTGGTGAAGTAATCAAACATGAGACTGAGTATGGTTTCCAATGTATGGATGATGTGATATCAAACCATGAGAATGTGCCACGTTTTGTGATTAGAAATCTTCCGAGGTTGCTTGATATTGAATGCATAGGTGGGGTTAACGATGAAGACTCCACTTGGGAAGTGTTGAATCAAGATGTTTTCAACGGCCTTGACATCAAGATGTTGTCCAAACACAGTTTGGTAGCTGCTCAAGGTTTCATTACAGCAGCGAGTGAAGAATCCAGACTTGTTGCTCTTGAAGTAGGGGGGAAAGAAGGACCAAAAAATGGAATTTACATGCTTGACAATCCATCCCTTTGGTTGAGTAATGTTCTAGCTCATACTAGTCTTTTTTGAGGATGGGGGTTGAAGACAACATTTGTTCCATGCTCCATTGATGTTGATGCTTTCATGGATGGGCTACATAGGTTTATCAAAGAAGACACTAATTTCTTGAGTTTGCATTTGGTTTTGATTAGTACTTGGAGAAGTGTTGTGTACTCTTTCCGATGTGTTGGAAATCATTTTCAGTTGGGTATCCATGCTTGGGATCCTCAAGATGGGTTGATTGAGCTTATTACTTGTGGAAAGATGAATTTTTGGAGGGATAAGGATCAAAATTTCAGAATTAGTGGTGCTGATACCTTCATTAACAGCCACTTGATGGTTCTGTTTGTTCATCAACAAATGGATCGGAGAAAACTTTTGAGTATGGGTTGGAGAGAAGAACAATTGGTTACTTTTGGGAGTGATCCTCAGCTAAGACAAGGGCAGATTTTGAGACACAAGTTTGTTGGCTGGAGGCAGACAAGCCACCTTACATGCGGAGTTACTCTCGTTCAGGAGAGTTGGTTCATCACTTCTTGTCAAAGAGGTGGTAGTTTTCAGTTGGAGGTTGCCCCAATGTGTTTTCCAGCCACTTTTGAGGTGTTATCTTGCAACTCAATGCTCATCTCACAGACTCACACTTGGAAATTCCATTGGTGCTGCTGTTTTTCCTTGTGTAGAGCGCTAAAATCAGATTGTACTTCACCGATCCCAGCTTGGAACAGTAGTGATTATTTGCTTCTTCAAACCTATCATATTCTCAAAGTTCAACTTAAGGAGGTTTGTGAAGCAAAATTTGATAGTTTCTTCACAATATTGGTTCAGGACAGTGAACTTCCACATGCTTTGGTTCATCATTCTAAGACTCTCAGAGTTGGAACTGTAAGAGTTCTTAGAAGTCTTCATGGTTGTATCAGAATAATTCGAAGGAGGCATAGTAGATTCATGTGGAGTTATGAGGATGAGTTTGTTGAGCTCTTGCAAAGGATTGTTTTCCTCTTTGCAAGAAGATTTGGAGATGTCACATTTGCAATCGTGGCTCTGTTAGATACCATATGGAGATATGCTAAGGAGTTCGATTTTGAGTTGATTAGACTATCTTTCCTATTGCCTAGGATTCTGATAGACAGTGGCATTGTTGATATTGATGACTCAGAGCTTTTTGGGCATGAGATGCTGCATGATATTGATTTTAGTCCTTCAAGACTTTTCAATTTGAGTATCATGGATCTAAGTCACCATGTTCGCCAAACCTGAAGCATGAAGTTCGAATTTAGGCGAATCTCAAATTTTTTCTTCAAATTCGTTAAAGTTCGCCTATACGGAAACCCGCGTCGTTTTTTCGTTAAAATATGTTTTTTAAAATGTGCTTTTAGGTTTTCTAAATTGCATTTTAGGGTTTTTGTCTTCGCCCTTTTTTTTTTTTAAATGCAGGCTATCGAAGGCTTGAAGCACAGTGTTTTAAAGGCAAATGAAGGCTTTTATTCACATTTCAAAATTCTGATGCGTGTTTCTAGTTTCTTCAGCCGCCGCTCAGTATCGTTGCATTTCCTTAAGTATCGTTTCTTCGATGCTGTGATCGGTTGATTTGTTGCAAAGATTTCACCCATTTCCTGAAGTATCGTTGGTTTCTCAAGAGTTGATTTGCTGCGATTTACTATGATTTTTTTCTGCTGAAAAAAAAAAGTCAATGTATTCGCCTAAAGAAGTAAATGTAAAAACGCACCTCCTGTTGGGCCAAAATGGGTCGATCTTAGGTTTTTTTTTTAAAGTTCATCTAGTCATTTATATTTCTAATAAAAGATATTTTCTAATACTTAAGTATTATTTTATTTAAATTGAATTTTTATTTAATACTTAAGTATTATTTTATTTTAAATTGAATTTTTATTTAATACTTAAAGTATTATTTTATTTAAATTGAATTTTTATTAAAAATTTAAGATTGAATCATTTATATTTAATTTTTTTTTTTATTATTTTATTGAATTCTATTTTTTATGTGAACATTTAATAAATTAAAATTTAATATTTTAAAATATTTAATTTAAATTTTATATTATTAATATTTAATGTATAAAATTTAACAAATTTAAATATTTAAATTAAATCTAATTAAATATTATATTATTGACGTTTAATGTATAAAATTTAACAAATTTTAATATTTAAATTAAATTTACTATATTATTCTTTTATGTTAAATTATTTTAACTTACTATATATAAGGAGAATTTAATCCGAATTTTTTACTTTTCAAATTTTTTCCTTGCCGAACTTCATTCGAATTTCAATGTTGCTGAACTTGAATTCGAATTCAAACTTGGTGACTTAGTCATGGATGGTAACATTTTGGAGTTGCAGGAGAGGTTAGTGCAGTTTTGGCATGATGTTTTCATTGATGTGATCAAAGTGGTGCAGCATTGGCATGGTGGGTCCTTCCTAAGACGGACATAGGACCCTGGGATCGTACTAGGTTTGGTATGGATTAGTTTAAGATTTTCTGGAGTTGTGGTGGCATTGCTTGAGGACAAGCAATTTTGGGAAGGGCGGACTGTAATGTCCCCATTTTTAGCACTACACTTTCTAGTGATTGTTAGCCTATTCCTAGATGCCTGTAGGCTCGTCAGAGGCAGAATTAGGATTTCCAGCTGCTTACAAGTTTTTTTTATGGATTCTAGGGTTTGCATGTTGGAATTTAACAATTTAGTTTATAAATTCTTTCTAGGTTTTCAGAGAGCTCCACAGTGGTATGACATGCAACAGCAGCACGCAACTTTTCCGAAATTACTATTTTTAGTACGTTGCAACGACTGCCCGGTTGGTGCTCAAAATGTGTTTGGAGTCGCTTACTATTTTTAGCAGTATGCTATTTATAGTAAGTATTATTATTAGGAGTTCAGTGTTGGGGTTTCCAGTGCATATCAATATTTCCAGTGCATATCAGTATTTCCCATGCATATCAATAGTTTCGGCGCGTATCAATATTTCCCAAGTTAGAGTTTTAGGATGTTACTTGCTATTTTTTAGCAGTGTTATTTTTAGCAGGGTTTCAACAGTCCATTTCAAAGGCTATTTCCGGTAAGTCAGTTTGTGCTATTTGGTCTCCCGCACTCTTAGAGCTCATTTTGGTAAATTTGATATTTTGGTTGAATTTACATTTTAAGTGAAATATTTTGCTAAGGCATGGTGGATGCCTAGCTTGGATAGATAAGTTGATTTTATTAAAAAAAGCAATTTTTATAAGGTTTCTCACTTAATCAATTTGGGCGCCTATCTCATGTATATTTGCTTTTAATAAAATATTATTTCCTCTAATGCCTTGGACGACCTTCTAAAGGAGGCTAATGAAAGTCAAATGAAAATTAGGAAAGGTGAATTTGGATTTCAGTTTGGGCGCCCTAATTGGAGGGAAAGGCATTTTGAATTTGTGCATTAGTTATAAATAAGAGTGTTGGGCTTCATTGTGGGTATCGATTGCAAATTATAACGAAGTGTTGCTGAAATTGCTACAAACTCGCTTCAAAGAAAGCATACCTCCTTTGAAAATTATAATGAAGTGCTGCCAAAATTGCTACAGACTTGCTTCAAAGAAAGCATACCTCCTAGCAAACTTAGTTTCATGCTTGCAAGATAAAACCTAGCTAAGCATTTGACTGTTCTTTACACTGAACAACAGATTGAGCATAATCGAGATGTTTACTTTTGATGTGTTTTGAAGTTTTGGTTTGTTTTTTCAGTTTTCTTTATTGCTGGTTTGGTGCTTGCAGAAGCACGTTTTGGCTTGTTGCTCATTTGACGATTTTTTGTTGGTTCTGGATGTTGGCTCTATGAATTAGACTACCTTGGGCGCCTCACCTTGCAAAGTTACAGAATTTTTGGTGGTCCTTGAATTTATCTTGTTGGTCGCCCCTCCTGGGAGGTCATACCTTGCCTGGCAGTGCCTTGGAATGCGTGCATAAATTATTGGAAGGTGTTTGTTACTATTTCATATTCTAGACTTGAGCACCTGCCTCCTATGCTTCATTTGCACTTTGTTTCATGTCAATCGGAAGAGTATTGGATGAGTTGTGAGCATTTTGGTGTAATTCATGATTGCTGGTTTGAGTTTTCTGCACACTGTTTTTTCATATCAGATTGTTTGAAGTTCAATTTGGCTTGTTTCCTTCAATAGAATAGCTTGTGAAGTTTTGGAGATCATCTAATATCAATTTGGAGTGGATTGGACAGCTAATACTCTTGTAACTTGCAGATTGCTTCTCATTGTAAGGCTAAAATCAATAGTACTAATTCAGTCACTTTATAATTCCCACTTTTCATGGAAGGGACAGGCCGCGCCGTCCATTTACTTTCAGCATTTACTTTATGTACTGCTTGTTGAACAAACAAAAGGGGTCGGCAAGCCACCCATACTTTACTTTTCAGTACTTATAATTCATCATCATGCTGATCCACTAAGCCGTCCCTCTTTGTATTTTCCAACATATTTAGTTTTACAAGCTAACGATCCCCTTTCTACCATATCCTCTCACCAGGTATCTGGGTGATCAGAAAGTGAAAGGGTTCCTGTCAGCTGGTTATTTGGATTTGCTAACGCTAACGAGCGAAGTAGTTGTAAAAAAATTGAAAAAAATTGTAAGGGGGATTTTACACATTAACAACAAAAGATCCACCAATGAATATATTTTCATGATGTTCAGTGATGCCATTAGTTGCTTGAGTAAACAAGTTATGATCACTTTTTCCACTATAAAGAAAAGTATATGACAACTACCCATGCTTGTAAAGAAGCCACTTGACTTAAGAGATTGATTGTGTTCTAATGTAATATTACATTTCTATGGGATAGTTAACATGCCATATGTTTGGCTAAAAACCAAACTTTCCATGAAGACAAATCATATAGATGTCCAATACAATTTTGTTCATGACATGGTAGAGGATGACAAGGTGATGTTGGAGAAGGTTGACATTTTGATGAATATTGTATAATATTTGACAAAGCTTCTAAATATAGATAAGTTCAAACGGTGCAAGGAGTCTATGGACCTCTCGACCATTGATAGTTAAATTTCAATTTTGGTGCATTTCCCTTTTGTTCTTGCAAGGTGTTCAACAAGTGGGAGAATATTGGGGTATCTCAACCTTGCATTCTTAAAGTTTATTTTAATATATTTGGTATGCGCTTGCTGTTTCGTCTTCTAGTGATTTTGCCTTCTTATGAAGAGTTGGCATCCCACATGAAGGCTTATTAGACTTCCTCTTTTAGTTTGTTTTGGTCTCACATGAGGAGGTAGGCATCCCAATATTAGGTGGCACAGTTTGGCTATGTGTCGACATCTTGTGGTGTGTGTAAGGTCATCATGAAGGGAGTTACTTATGACAATTCTATAATGCATAAGAGCATGTAAAAGGAAGGTTACATTAAAATCTTGACCAACATTATTACAAGTTGTTATACTTGTCATGGGGCATCTTTTTGAATATTGACTAAGGAAAAATTGGGACGCCCAAGTTTGGGTGGTCAAATATGACAATTTATGACATTGCAAGATATGACAAGAGTATGCTAAAAATAACCAAGAGGGCTAAGACCAAGAATATGGTGTTGGAATTTGGACCCAGGTTTGGGTGCCATACTTTGTGGTTGTAATGACTGCCCTTGTTTTTTTTGGTTTTGTTTTGCTGATTGAGATTGTTTTACTTTTGATGATGTTTGCTTGTGTTTTCAAATGCCATTCATTGTTTATGCATGCATGATATATATATATATAACATAACATAAAGCATGGAAAACAAGAGAGAACTTCCTTGCAAATAGATGAAACTCAGAATATATTTCTTTCAATACAATATCAGAATTTTCAGACTTCATCCAAGAAAATCATACTTATTGATGATCAGATCAGACCTGGTAAATGTCTTCAAACAGCAACAATAAACTTCAGAAAATGCAACATTTTCACCTCCAACTTGAGGGAATTGAAACTACTTAAAAGTTAAAACTCATCAACAATAGCTGCTCAAACAAACTCAGAAAACGCAGATTTAGACCCATACATCAGCAGGTCTAACTGTCCAGAAATGTCAAACTGGTGCACCCTCCTAGGCTGGGCGATTTGGCCTAGAAAATCAGTCCCCTTTCAATAAATTGAAATTCAAATAAATATATGAGCTAGGACACCTTGTATAGGAGATCCTAAAGATCCAATACCCAGTATGATAACTACAGCCAAAGAGAAAACTATAAATGATTTATCAAATTCTGCCCGGGTAGAGATAAAGTCCAAAAAAATCAGAAAACCACTTCAACCCTCTGAAAACCACCCTAAAGATCAATACCAAACCAAACCAAATTGAAGCCAAGACTTCACACACCAAACCCACAATCAACACCTCAAAAATATTTGAATATCTTCATCTTTCCTTGCCAAAAACACTGAAAATCAGAATATCTATGAAGCACAAAGTGACCCCCAAGTGCAATCACACCCAACTGACTAGGGTGGATCTCTCACCACCGAAACCAACTCTGGAACGACGAGGGTTTTTGTCCTCAACACCAAACTATAGCCCTTTGGAGAAAATCCAGCAACATCCTATTATGTAACCAACTTAAATAATGAACAAATGAGACTCCAAATGAGATAATATAGAGTCAATGAGAGATTAGAGCGACCAAGTTTGAATTACATCTTCCCTCCAAAAAGCCATGCCCTATTTTCCTTTTCTTTTTAATTAAAAATTCATTTTTAACTTCACTTATGCCTCCCTTGGACGTCCCACTTATTCAACCTTCAAAAACGATTTTGTTGCATAAAAAACAACTGAAGTCATTGGACTAGGCGCCAAGGTGCTTTTTGATGACCCTCCAACCCCTCAACTTAAGTTATAAAGTAACTTTATAAAAACATCTTAAGTGAGGAATACAAATATTAAATTAATCAAACCTTAGCAAAACCCAACGCCCAAACTGGAAAGACACCGCTGAATGAAACTTGGCCAGGACCAGTTACCATAAATAGACTTACTATTTTTAGTAGTTACTAAAAATAGTAAATACACTTAAAACACAAACTGGCATGAAAGTTGATTAACAAAGCGACTTACTATAAACAATAAGTGTTGGAATTGGCCCCTACTAAAAATAGAAAGTCATGCCCGAAACATCGAAAACCTCAACAGAAAGGATTGGCACTGAGTTCTCTTACCAACTCCATTTAGCCTACAGGAACTCTGGAATAAACTAAAGGACATCTCCACTGCTTCGAGGCGAGGAGGGGACATTACAGTCCTCCCTCCCCAAGATAGTTTGTCCTCAAGCAATTGCAATGCAGGATGCTGTAAAATTTGCTCACTCTCCCAAGTAGCATCCTCAACCGGTAAATCCCGCCACTTCACCAAGTACTCTGTAATAACTCTCCTCCTAACGGTACGCTCTCTGAAATCAATTATTGCCTCTGGAACAAGCACCAACTTGCCCTCCTCATCCAATGGGGGAAACACTGTTGAAGGGATCACATTATGTCCAAGCGCCTTCTTGAGGTGTGACACATGAAAAACATTGTGCACCTTACTCTCCTCTAGTAACTCGAGCTCATAAGCCACCTCCCCTACTCTCCTGGTGACTCTAAACGGACCATAGAAACAAGGTCTTAGCTTCTCTGCCCCACTCTTCTTGATAGTGGATTGTCTATATGGTTGCAATCTAACATAAACCATGTCACCCACCTCAAACTCTCGCTCTATATAATGTTGATCAGCGTACAACTTCTGCTGATTTTGTGCATGTTGAATGTTTTCTCTCAATGCCCTCATAATGTCATGACTCTCCTGTAAGAAGTCCTTAGCTTTGGGCACCCTACAATCACCAAACAACAAATCAATGAATCTAGGAGCTTCATAACCAATCAATGAAGCTAGGAGCTTCATAACTGTACAAGGCCATGAAAGATGACATCCCAATAGACATGTGAAATGTGGAGTTGTAACAAAACTGCCCCAAGTGCAACCACTTTACCCACGCCTTCTATTGTCCTGAAACATAGTTTCGTAGGTAACCTTCCACCCATTTGTTGACTATCTCAGTCTGATTATCTATTTGGGGGTCGTAACTAATGCTAACAATTAACTCAATACCACATAACTTAAACAACTCCTGCCAAAACAAGCTCATAAACTTGATGTCTATCACTAATGATGTTCTTTGGTGCCCCATGTAGTCTAAACACCTCCTTAAAGAACAAATCTGCACCTATAACGCTATATAACTTGCTGATATGGCAAAAAAAAAGGCAAATTTGGTCAAACGGTCTACCACAACATAAATACAATCTTTCCCTTGCACCTTGGGAAGCCGTATGATGAAGTCCATTGAAATACATTCCCACTTCTGAGTAGGAATGGGCAAAGGTTATAGCAGACCAGCAGGGTATGTGTGCTCATTTTTATTTTGTTGACACTTGACACTCACAAACATACTTTGTAATATCCTCCATCCCCTTCCATGATAATCTCTCACGGATTTGCCTGTAAGTGTTATAAAACCCCGGATGTCCAGCCATTGGAGTGTCATGAAAAGTCTTAAAAATCTGCTCTTTCAACTTTGATTCAGGCACCAATAATATTCTCTCCTTGTAGAAGATCAAACCATCCCTCACACTATATTTATCATCATGCAATGTACCATCTAAAATGTTGTTGGTAAGGTTTTTTTTGCATAATCTGCTTGTATACTCTCCTTCCAATCTGTTGCTATCTCAAAAAAAACACACAAATGAGGTGTTCTAGATAGTGCATCAGCCACCACATTCCGTTTGCCTTTGACATATTCGATATCAAAATCATATGCTTGAAGTTTGCTAACCCACTTCTACTGTCTTTCACTCAAATCCTTTTGATTAAGAAAATATTTCAAATTATTATGATTAGTTTTAACAATAAATCTGCCCCCACCAAGATACTGCCTGTACTTAGCCAAAACATGCATTATGGCTAACATCTCCTTATCAAACATAGCATAAATTCTCTCACTCCCTCTCAATTTTCTGCTCTCAAAAGCAATTGGATGCTTATTTTATGTGAGGACAGCCCCAATACCATCACCTAAAGCATCACACTCGAGCTCAAATGGCTTAGAGAAGTCAAGAATTGCCAATACAAGACACAAGCTCATCAAATTTTTGAACTGATCAAATGATTTTTGTGCTGATTCACACCAAGAGAAAGCCCCTTTCTTAGTCAAATCAGTAAGTGGGGCAGCAACCCGTGAAAAACCCTTAACAAACCTTCTATAGAACCCACACAAGCCAAAAAACCCTTAAGCAGTGTCAAATTAGTGCGTGGTGGCCAATCGAGTATTGCTTTGATTTTATCAAGATCAACACGTACGCCATTAGCACTAATAATATGCCCCAAATACAACAACTCGGACATCCCAAACACGCACTTGGACTCTTTTGCAAAAACTGACTCACTCTCAAGAAAACCCAACACTTCATCCAAGTTCCTCAAATGCTCTTCCCATGATCTACTATAAATAAGGGTGTAATCAAAGAAGATTGACACAAACTTACATAACTGTTTGTTGAACACCCTATTCATGCATGACTGGAAAATAGTTGGTGCATTTGTCAAACCGAAGGCATGACAAGAAACTCAAAGTGGCCAAATTGGCATCTAAATTCAGTCTTCTCCACGTCCTCGTCTTTGGCTCTAATCTGATGATATCCTAATCCCGAGTCTATTTTGGAGAAATAGACTGCTCCATGTAGCTCATCAATGTGTGGGATGGGGTACCTATTCTTAATTGTCTTTTTATTCAACGTTTTGTAATCCACACACATGTGCATGGTTCCATCCTTCTTCTTCACCAACACAAACGAAGAAGCAAATGGACTCTTGCTCAACCTAATGTGCCCCATCTCCAAAAGCTCATGTATAGTTTTCTCAATCTCATCCTTAAGTCTCTTAGGATGCCTGTAGGGAGTAGTAATCATAGGTTTAGCTCCCTCCTCTAGCTCTATCACATGCTCAATACCTCTACCGTGAGGAATGCTACTAAATACCTTGCTTCTTTTGGAAATCAGCCCAAGTAGGTCAAGTGGATAAAACCTTTTAACCTCTTCTACAACTGTAGGCATAATCACACACTCCGTTTCCCACTCAATCTAATCATGTCTAAAAAGTCTCTCCATACGTTTGAAAGACACCACCCAAGGTCCTCCATTTGACATGCCCCTCAAAACCACATTTTTCCCTTTTGATTTAAATTTCAGCTCCATGGTTTGAAAATTAAGGGTAATCTCACCAAGTGAATGAAGCCATTGTATCACCATCACTGCATCAATGTCACCAATACTAACCACGTAAAAGTCATCCTTGACTTCATAGTTCCTCAACTGCAAGCTCAACTATGGAACCATTTTAGTGCAATTGATTGTAAAATCATCTGCTACCATCACCCTAAAACCACTCACCTCTTGTGTTTGAAGGCCTCTACAAACAACCAACTCTTCATCAATGAAGTTATGTGCAACTCCTGTGTCAATCAATGCAACCATTTGCTGCCCCTTACGTACTCTTCTAATGCAAAGAGACTCATTCTTTTGGAAGTTGTGAAGTTGAGCAAGCTTCCCATCTTTGTCCTCTTCCTTTCCAACCTCTTCTAGATCCTTTTCATCCTCACTTTCCTCTGAATCAGATTCCTGGTCTGATTTTTCTGATTCACTTTCCTCAGCAAAATAGTACTCTATTTGGTGCATTTTCCCCTTAGTTGAACACTTATGACCTTGAGACCAAGTCTCCTTGCATATGAAACATAAACCTTTTTTCCTTAGTGTAACAACTAGTATCTTACATACTAAGAAGAAACAAATATGTAGCCAATTTCAGCTGAAAGGCAACTAATTAACTGCCAAACTAGGGTTTCATCCAGCATAGAAATAACAAACTGAAAAGTAACTGCTAGGGCATCATTAACTAACTTTCATTCAAATGAAGTAAAGAAATTAACTGTCAATTCTTTCCATTCAAAAATTATCTTGAGCAATTCATTAATTACATAGCATTAAATGCAGCAAATAAAATACCCAAATGAACATTTATTTCTACTTGAATTAACGGAAGAGAGTATCACATTATGCAGACATCATTATGTTGAAAAGTTGATCATAACTTGAGGAAAGAGAATTATCATCAAGGGCTTTTCCGCCCAACCAAGACCTACTGGTCTCACGTGTTTCTTCTAACTGAAGAAACCCAACCCTTCACGAGGGAAAACAATAAGGAATCACAAAATACATTATGCCATTCTGAGCCTAGTGTCATGTACCTCCACTAGTCGATCCCTCCTCTGTGGGTACCTCCCAACCAAAGAGATCATTCTAACTAGGGTATATTTGGCCATGAAATGCTGACATCTGCCTAACTGGCAATCTACCTTGGCCAAGGACTTCCATAATCTAGCACATAACTCGTGCAGTCAGCCATCACCCTTGCTCAGCATCTATCTCTTATATGAGATGTGTGTTCTTAATTACAGGTATCAATCTTTTTCATAAAATATTCAAGTAAACAGTGCTAGGGTTTCATTTCCCATATATATCAAGCACATGATTCAACTGAATCAGATTAACAACAAAAGAAGATTACAACCCAACTCATTCGCATGACTAGCTTTAATGGCCAAGATTCGGTTCAACAATTGAGTCAAGGTCTTCAAGGTGTAAAATTCGGCTCCAACAGGTAAACAATAAGAAAAATAGATTCAAAATTTCATTCAAGGTCGGACTTAAATACAAGACCGGTTTTTCCAAAAAGATAGCAAGTTTATCAAGCAAACTTATCACAATGGTTTAGACATAGAGGATAGAAATCAATCAACAAAGAATGATTAAAATAGCATCATGGTTCAATAGCCACCATAACTTCAAACAATGATCATAAATTCTTGACTCAAGATTTGTCATTTCCTTTGACACATTTGCCAATATCGATAGCATGAAAAGATGGTGAGGAGTCTAATTACTCGCCTAGTAAAGACTAGAATCCGATTCGAAGTGGGTTTTGTTGAGCTTGCAAGAATCCTCTTCGAACTAATGGAGAACAGCAAATACAATATGGCAGAACAATCAACATACTGACCCTCAAAAGAATTCTACATAGCCGAAGCAAGAAAAAGATATGCGAAGATGACTTTATCGTGCTCAACAAGCTTCAGTCAATGCTCAAGGTTCCTCTAACGGCCTCCAAACTACTGGTTAAGAGAGATACGATTCAAAGCCAAATCCGCAAGATGATTTCATTCACAAGATCGAAATAGAAGAGTGAAAACTCAAACGTCCCTAGAACAATCGGAACTTCACCCTAAGTAACAAATGGTTCAATCGGCAAGAGAAAAACCTTCCCCTGACTCCCGAAAGATTCAATCCATAAAAAGAAAAGGAGAGCCTTTCCAAGTACTCGACCTCCTTGCATGTAACGTCCTTGCATGAACATCGAGTCTTGGTTGAGGGCGGTTTCAAGACTTGCCAATTTTCACATTAAATAAATTATATATGACCAAAAGGTTCCATCGAGCAAGGAAGGTGGCCATGCTTTTACAATATTTATCTTTATTTAAAAATCTTAAGTGCTTGGTTATCGGAACTCTTGACCAAGGTATATTCCAGTTAAAGCTTGGCTTACGACACATTGATAATTCGTGATTCCTTATTAGTTTGTCCTCTCCTTGATGATATTTCCCTTTCCTCGAAGAACTGTCTGTCCTACAACCACTAGACAAGAAAAACTACAATTAGATAGTCCCTGATAAATCACATTAATAATTTATTCCTAAATATTCAATCATAATTCAATCATTTTTCATTTTCAATTTCTTGCAATAAAATTCATTCATGTTGCACTTACAAATTTCCATTAAGAAAATTAAACTTCTTTCTCATAAATCACATTCACATGAAAGGTAGTTATTCCAACTAACATTGCATTTGAAATACGGTAATCAAAACATATATTCACAACGCAAGGGATGTAACACTTAGCTCATTTAATGTTTCACTATCGATCCTAGTAACATGTTTTCTTGGCTGTTCCAGCTCCCTAGTAATATGTTTTCTGTCCTTATCATTTTTATGCAGCAATCCTTTGGTCTGGAATTTATTCTTGGAGGTGGAAGTTTCCATGTCTCTTGCCTTCTTGATTGCTTCCTAAAGAGGTGCATTAAAGGCTTCGATCCAACCCCTAAGAGTATCGAATAATCCATCAATGAAGAGCACTATAAGCCTTTTCTCTGATATATTCGTCACCAACACTGACAACGTCTGAAAATCTGCAACATAGACATCCAATGCACCCCACTATTTAAGCTGCGCTAACTCCTTAAAGTGTAGCTTTGGGTCTTTTTTATCAAACCTCTCTATTAACTTTTATGTGAACTTTGCATAAGAGGTAATTTGTGCTTGTCTCATAGTGGCCATCCCATTGTACCACCACTCATGAGCAATCCCATCTAAATGAATGGAAGCATACTGTGTAAAAGCCTATCTGATCTACAGTTTATAAAATAGACAATTAACTAACTTTCAGCTATCTTGCAACTAACTTTATTTTAAAACTAGGGTTTTCCAACTGAATGTAAGATGTAACTAACTTCTAATTTTAACCAATGTTAGCTGAAAGAGAACTTCTAACTGTTCACGATAATTCATAACAGAAAAACTGTCAGCTAGGGTTTTCTTTTAGGGCACAAATTATGTAATTAATTCAACTACCTTCAAGAATTCAACAATTTAACGAAAATGGAAATAGCTAGCTAACTATATTTGCTAATTCATCACTGAACATTTTTCATAAATATACAACTGCATAATAGTAAATAAACTTCAAGAATTGACAAGCAATACCTGGAAATAAGCACGAAAGAGTTTGTTATCTGACATCACCTTTAAGCAAAAATTCTTGAGCTACTTTATTATTGGGGAAAAAGGGATTATCATCAGGGGCTTTACCACCCAACCAAGACCTCCTGGTCTCCCGTGTTCTTCGACTGAAGAAACCCAGCCCTTCTCGAGGGCAATCAACAAGGATTAAATGTCATCATGTCTCTGAGCCTGGTGTCCATGTACCTATACTGTTGGTTGATCCTTCCTTTATAGGTTCCTCCTATCTAGAAGGATCATTCTGACCAAAATACATCTGGAACATAAAACTGACTTTACCTAACTGGCATCTACCTTGGCCAAGGATTTTCAATGTTTCTGGCACCGCTGTGCTGGTTTCTCTGACACTACTGTGTCGATGTCTCTGGCACTACCATGCTGTCAACATTCACCCTTGCTCAACATGGCTACTCTCAGATTAAGTTTCTTATTTCATGCAACATTAAAGAAGTATTGATATTCTCTTAGAGTCATAACCTTAGAGTTCATTTGAATTTTTATCTTAAGATAAAATTAATTAGTATCTTTATGGAAGGAGGAAGATGAACTGCAGGTTGATAAATTACCCTTCCAAACTTTTATCATTTAAGCAATTAATTAAGGGTCACGTACCAAGGAGGTTATACCCCAAACCCCAAGGACCGTATGAAAAGGTTGAATTTGAGTAAGGCGGAGAGAATAAGAAATTCGAGGTTCAATATGACCCAACTAATCATAGGTTCAGATGGTTGTATTCTTGATCAAGACTTTACAGATTGGAAAGGAGACACCAGACGGAAAGGGTTCAGCAGGAAAAGAGAAATCCCGTTCCAGGAATAATCTTTCACAGCAAGATGCGAGAGTACAAGAGTCTAATTAGCTGCAGGGTATCAAATTAAGAGTCTGAAACCCAAACTTAAGCTTCAGCTTATAGATGAGGTTACCCTTCAATTCATCAATTCAGAGATTAAGATCACAAAAGGCTAAAAGGCTGCAACGATAGAGAAACTTCAGGCTGAGAATTAAATGGTCGGCATCAGAAGAATGGAGATAGTGGCTACTAAATTATCGAAGATCACAGATTCAAAATGTGAAAACAGAGCTCATCAATGAAAGATGACAGACATGTTATCCTAATTTCAAAATTGAAAAATTAAACAATTCATAGCAGACTCATACCTATCTCGATTCTAACTAAAATGGGCGCTCATAATTTTAGCTAGAAAAGATCTAATAAAAGCTCAAGATATTAAAAATGAACAGATTTTCCTTAGTAAATAAGAAGCTAGGAATTTCCAATGTGCCTGGTTGTTAAGAGAATTGAAGCTCGAATAGAAGCCTGGAACCCTTCACTGTATAAAGGTCAACGATCCAGACGTCTTGCCTCCCTTCGTTCAAAGATTGAAGAACACATCCAAAAGATCTCAAAACAACCCTAGAAACAGATACTCGAAAGATGAGCAAACTCCTACTTCCCGTGATTAGAGAAAACACCTCCCAATAGAAATGACCGACTAAGAGACAAGGAGAGAGGAAACGAAATATTTTTCAATGGCAAGGCAGATGGAAGAAATATCAAAATCAGATTGACGCCCGATACCCAAACTAAACAGAGTAAACAAAATTTGTTTCCCTTCCACAGCAAAGATGTAAAAAGAACGAAGGTGGAATGAATCACGCGAAAAGGAGAGATCGTCCATAAAAGGGTTGTCCTTTCGCATTCCATTCTGGAATCTTCCAAGACTCCCTGCATTCCATGCATTTTCTAGTGGAGTGGCGGAGTGCTCTGCCTCCATGAGTCGTCGGCCATCTCCCGCACGGATTCGACAATGAATTAATACGTTTATTTTGTTTTAATATATATATAATGGTCTTTTATTATTATTTAAACTTTAACATTTAAACATTTATTCTTATATTATTATATTTGAAATACCCTCATTAAGTATTTTTATATTTTAATTCCAACTTTAATGATCAATATTTATATTACTTAAGCCAAGGCCTAGGTTATATCTTTGCGTTGTCATACACTACCCAGAGTTCGATGACAAATAGATCCTTGTCAACTGCATCCTCTCCCTGATGATAGTCCCTTTTCCCTTCGTGCGATGTCAATCCTACAACCACTTGACACAAGAAACTAGAGTTAGACCATTCCTGACGCATTAATTCATATTTACATATAATATCATCATCATCATTATCATCAAATACATTTGCATATTTAAATATTCATTCATATTCACATTTACAGTTGCAAAAATAAAACAATTATTTAATCCATTTTTTTCATGTTCACATGAAAAGCAGTTATAGCAACAATATTAGCATCCATGGTTCCAACATCATAACATATTAAGTCTTAGGGGAATGTAACATACTGAATGGACTCCAACTTTGGCATGGTATTAAGAGTCAAGTGTCCAGCTTTTGGACCCAAGCTCTCACTACCATCTTCTCAGACCCATCAAAGTATGGAAGATTGAGCTTCCCAACTTTCCTACGAAGATCATTATTCTGCTCTCTATTCCCCCTGTTGGGAGTATGCCTCATCCTGATATCAATATACTCCCGAAATGATATGTTTTGTTGGAAACCAGGCCCTGCATCTAACCAATCTTGTCTAAATTGATCTTGCTGCTCAACTAATGTAAGCTCCGGATTTGGGAGGAGCATCTACTCTAGGCGGAAAAACAGGCATAAGAGGCCTTGCCATGGCTGCTCCATTTTGCTGATTGGCTGCCCTTCGTTGTCCCACATCATTATCTTGTTCCAAACAATCCAATCTCTATACCAACTGTGCAAGTTGCTGATTGGTCTCATGAGCACGATGGGCTGCTCTTTCTTCACCTCTAACCATTGCATCCGGGAGTAGCAACATCCTATCTAGTTGTGCATTATGTCTTTCAACTTCTTCTCCTCTCACCCATATTTTTTGAACTAGAAAATCCAACTGAAGGTGATTCTGACTGTTTTCCCTCTTCCACTGAAGGCCAACATTCCCACAGTTCCTCTTCTTTTTTTCCCAATCTCTCTCGGTACCTTCTTTCACAGTCATTAATGCTCATAGATAAGTATCACCCACTGGTTGGCAAGATGATTTGTGCACTGATACCACTGTAATGATTGCCTTTGTTTTTTTTGTTTCTGTTTTGCTGATTGAGTTTGTTTTGATGATGTTTGCTTGTGTTTTCAAATGCCATTCATTGTTTATGCATGCATGATATATATAACATAAAGCATGGAAAATAAGAGAGAACTTGCTTTGCAAATAGATGAAACTCAAAATATATTTCTTTCCATACAATATCAAAATTTTCGGACTTCATACAATAAAATCAGACTTATTCATAATCAGATTAGACCTAGTAAATGCCTTCAAACAGCAACAATAAGCTTCAAAAAATGCAACGTTTTCACCTCCAACTGGAGGGCATCGAACCTCCTTAAAACTCATCAACAATGGCTGCTCAAACAAACTCAGAAAATGCAGATTTAGACCTATAAATCAGCAGGTCTAACTGTCCAGAAATACCAAATTCGGGCGCCCTCCTAGGCTGGATGATTTGGCCTAGAAAATCAGTCCCCTTTCAATAAATTCAAATAAATATATGAGATAGGACGCCTTCAATAGGAGATCCTAAAGATCCAATACAACTCAGAAAACCACTTCAACCCTCCAAAGTCCACCCTGTAAGTGAAAAACAATCCAAACCAAAACGAAGCCAAGTCTTCACACACCAAACCCACAATCAACACCTCAAAAATATTCAAATATCTTCATCTTTCCTTGCCAAAAACACTGAAAAGCAGAATATTTGTGAAGCACAAAGTGACCCCCGAGTGGAATCACACCAAACTAACTAGGGTAGATCTCTCACCACCAAAACCAGCTCCTGAATGAAGAGGGTTTTCGTCCTCAACACCAAACTATAGTCCTCTTGAGAAAATCCAGCAACATCATGTTATGCAACCAAATTAAACATGAAAAAATGATATTCCAAATGAGATAATATAGAGTCAATGAGAGATTAATCCGACCAAGTTTGAATTACATCTTCCCTCCAAAAAGCCATGCCCTATTTTCCTTTACTTTTTAATTATGTTGTACCCAAAATTAAAATTTTTGTTACACTTAGATATTTTGAAGAAACGAGTAAAAGTCTTGTTAAATCAGTCAAAAAGGTCAGAATTTGGGTGTGCATGTCTTGCATGAGCGGTCAAAACACAAAATTTTCAATTTCTGACGATCTGGGTCTGCTAAGAACAGCTTAACCGACAAAACCCAGATCTCAGTTTTTCATCCCTAAAATTTAGGAAAACTGCTATTTTTAGAAATTTTCTAAAATTAGTAACGTTTTCTGGGTTTTTCTGGGTTTTCTCGGAAATGGATACTGGCAAAACCTTCTTAAAATAGAAAGTTTCTAAAAATAGAAAGTTGGTCCGACAGGGTCCAAACAGATTTTGATTGGTTCAAAATACGTCCATATCAGGTTGGTGCACTCAGAATCGTAAAAAGATCAGTTTTGCCCTATTGGGTCTATTCTGCTTTTTCAGAAGCGTATCAGGAGTTTCGAGGTCATCAATGGAGGTTAGTCGGCTGCCAGGCGTCAATTTCAACATTCAAACTTTCAGCAGAAGGCAAGATGATGAACATGCGCAAAGAACGAGGAAGAGATTGAAAAAATGATGAAATTTTTCTAACACTGCCAGACATGGGCGCACCAGTGAAGAAAGGGCGCCCATCTTTTTGGAGCATCATATGATAAAATTAGGGTTTCAAACCTCCAGTCAGACTTCCTCACTTTTCTGTCAACTTTGTAGCGAATCCAACGGCGCAGGCGACAGATCATACAGTCATCTAGGATTCGACGACGAACAGGAGGGATTTGTTGTGACCTTTTCCACACATCGCCCCATTGCAAATGGGGACCCCTAATTTTTGCTCCATTCTAGTCTTTTGGCTTTAGTTCTCTCTCTCTCTCTCTCTCTCTCTCTCTCTTTTCCATGGTCTACCTTCTAGGGGACCTGCCCGTCATTGAATTTAAACATGAAATTGGCCAAGTCTTAAAATTAGGGTTTTGAACTTTTCAGCCAATTTGAAGTCAAACGAGGTAAATAAATTGAAAATTGAGACTAACGTTGATGTCAGTGTGTTTCCAGCAGGTTTTCACTGAAATTTCGTCAAATTCCGAGTAATTACTATTTTTAGTAAGTGTGCAATTACAGGTGTTCCATCAACATTTTTGAAATTCCGACAGTCATGTTGCATTCATAACACACCAAGCTGCTCGCGTGCGAAATTTGAGCTGAAACAGAGGACTTACTATTTTTAGCAGTTCAGCTTCCGGAGCCAATTTCAAGGCCTATATGCAGAGTTTTTCAACGCATGTCTGGAGATTCCTTTTGGGTTTTCTGAGAACTTCACGATGGTGTGACATGCAAAGCGAGATAACGACTTTCAGAATTCAGTCTTCCGAGGCTATTTTTAGGGTTTGCATGTTAGCATTTTCTTTGCATGTCTGCATATTCCTTGTGGGTTTTTTGAGAGCTTCGCAGTGATGTGACATGCAAACAGAGATAGTCACTTATTAAGGAACTTACTATTTTTAGCAAATGCATCCCGGCAGCTGCCTCCCAGCACTTCAGAATCACAAACTGATCGCAATGCAACAGAAACAAGGACAAACGGAGGTCATTTGATATGCATGCAAGATGAATTAGGCTTTCCAACTTCGGGACCCAAGAAGAGGGGTAAAATGTCAGAATTTTCGAAAACCGGTGTATACCACCGCGATTAGCATCTTTCAAGCTATCCGCTGATAAAATTTGAAGACAATCGGAGCACTTACTATTTTTAGTAAGGCATTCCAGAAATAGGCTATAAATAGCAAGTAGCAGGCGCCGATCTCAGCAGGCAGGTCACGTGGTGAGGAGCGCGTCATTCGAATTTCAAGTCAATCGGAGCTGTGGAGGTCTCAGAAACAGGCAGTTGCTATAAATAGTAAAGCACTTCCAGAAACATGCCAAAAAAAGCAGGTCAGCACGAAGCGTCAGTATGAACAGGTCAAGCGGCTAATAAAGATCCCATGGCGCGAATTTCAAGGCGAGCGGAGTTGCAAAGAATGGAAAATCAAGCACTTACTATTTTTGGCAGGCTTGTGCAGAAGAATTAGGGTTTCCTAAAATCAAGGGCGAAACACGAAAGTCAGGCAGAAGCAGCGTTCAGTCACAATCAACACCCTTCAAGCAATCAACACGCAAAATTTCAAGGCATTCCGAGCAATTGCTATTTTTAGTAAGTTGTTAAAAATAGCAGGTACAGACAGATATCAGGCATCAGTAGCACAAACACATCCTGAGGCTCAGAACAAAGCAAAATCCAGCCTTTTTGGAGCTTGGAATTAGCTTGAAGTGCAAAATTGACAAACTTTCTAAAAATAGCAAATTAGGGTTAGCATGATCGAGTCACCCTGAATCAGGCAAAGAACATAAGATTCACTGAAATTGATAAATTTTCAAGTCCAGCCAGTAAAGAACGCCTTTAAAAGCTGAAGGTTAGTGGAAATTCTCTAAGCACTGGAAATTTGAAGCTCAAGACTCCATATGCGCCCAACTAGATGAGAGGCTTGAAAATTTTCTAAGTCATGAAAATTTGATGCTCCATGGGTAAAATGCACCCTTGACTTGGAGGAGGCCATGAAGAAATCTTTCAAAGTACAAAAACTTGAAGTAGAGGGTCTTATTTGCGCCCAGGGTAAAAGAGAGATATTGAAAATTTGCTAAGTTTCACAAAATGGAAGTAGCTGCCTCTAGATGCGCCCTTGAAGTGAGAGGAGGTTGGAAAATTTTCTAACTCTGTGAAATTTGAAGTTCACCCCTCCATTTGCGCCCTCAAGCTGGCAAGAGTCTTGAAAATTTTCTAAGGAGAACTGGAAGCTCCACTAGCAAAATGCGCCCAAGTTTGAAAAATGCCATGAGGAAATTTTCTAAGTATAAAAAATTAGAAGCTTAAGCCCCCATTTGCGCCCTTGAAAGAAGATGGAGTAAAGAGTTCATTAAATGTTACTAATTTGAAGTACCACCTGCCAAATGCGCCTTGACTTGTGGAAGGTTGAAGAAAAGTTTCTAAGGCAAACATATTTGAAGCCCACCCTCCAAAATGCACCCTTGGAGTGAAAGAAGTCTAAAACGTACTAAGTGGTGAAAATTTGAAGAAGGCCTAGCTAAATGCGCCCCACTTTGAAGAACTTCAAACTTTGCCTAAGTGTCAAAATTAAAACCTCCATAGCTCATATGCGCCCAGCCTCAAAGAGGAGCTTGGAAATTTGGCTAAGTGTCGAAACTTAATGCTCCCCATGCTATTTGCGCCCCTGAGCTTAGAGTTGACAAAATTGAAAGCTAGCCCATGGATTTGCACCCAAGAGTTTGAAAGAGCTTTAAATTTTTCTTAAGTTATAAAATTGGAAGTTGGAGACATGAAATGCGCCCCTAGGTAGAATGGCTTGAGAAATATTCTAAGTCGTTGGAATTTGATGCTCCCTATGCTATTTGCCCCCTTGAGCTTTAAGGATAAGAATTTGTCTAAGTCTCCAAACTTGAAGCATGACCCTTGATTTGCGCTCTAGCTTGTGAGATCACTTGAACATTCGCCCAAGTTCTTGAAATTGGAAGCTCTATATATGATATGCGCCCATCACAAGTTGAGAGTTAAAAGGGTTCTAAGTGTTGAAAATAAAAGCTACTCCTTCCAAAGCGCCCCCAGTTGAATGCTCCAGATGTGATGTGCGCCTGGCTAAGAAGGAGGTTGAATTTAAAGAAGACTCCTCTATATGCGCCCATGCAAGAATAAAGTTGATGGATTTTAAAGAGAGTTAAGGCCTTGGAGATGTAAGGAAAATATGCTAGGCGTTGGGTTTTAAAGAAGATATTTATTCCTCATGAAAGGTAAAATGCGCCCAAGACATTTGAAAAAAATTTCTAAGTGAGTTAAAACCAAATTTTCCTCACAGGCAAGGTGATTGAAAATGAATAAAAAAATTTCCTGAGGCAAAATTTCAAAATGCTAAGTAACTTAAATTTTTCTAAGAAAAATGCCTAAGTCTAATGGAGGGTGATCAAATTTTCTTAAGACGCAAACAAAATTGCCGAAGATGAAGTCAGACGATGCCAGCTGCACAGGGCCAACGAGAAACTTCAAGTCAGAGCAAGGAAATGCACCTGGAGTTGAAGAAATGGATTAAATTTTGTTGAAAATTAATTTTCTAAGGTTCAAAATTCAAAGAATTAAATGAACCCGTTAGTTGCATACCCATGAATTTGATGCGTTCTGAGAGAAATTTTCTTCTGGGTATTGAAGATTGTTGATGAGGAATGGATTTTAAAGTCTTCTACACTTTGTGGAGGCCTTCAGGTTGAATATTTTTGATGGGCACCGGGTTGATGAATTTCCTAAGGGAAATTTGAAAAATTTTCTAAGGCAAGGAATAAATGATGTTGTTGAAGATAAAATGCCTTGACAGATGAATTTGAAAATGATCGCCTAGATGATTTTTCATCGAGTTCCTGATGAAACATTTTGCTCGAGCCAGAGTTGGATAAAATGTCAGCCGAAAAAGTGAAGAAGATGCAGTTGAAGCTAACACTCTTAAAAGATAATACACCCTTGAGGAAGTTGAAAATTTGGCTAAGGCATGAAGAATCTGAACGCGAAGTCGGCTAGTGAAAAACGATGAACCCTTGGGGATCAAAACATGAAAATCCTAGTAAGTAGAGTGAATTTATATTATGAAGTGCTCTAATACTCTTCCCCTTGCTTGTTTTGCAGGAGGAACGTCGAGACCAAGCGGTGATGACTTAAAGTGATGAAGCAAGTACTCCACGAATACATTTCAACCTCGAAGGGAGATAAGTTGCAAGAAAATGGCTAAGTGTTGAGACTTAGTATAACTCAAGTGACAAAGAATGGAAGCTCGAGCGAAGTTGAAGAACATCAAGAAGAAGATCGAGAACAATGTGAACGCGTCTACAAACGGGAATCTTCTAGAAGATGGTGGCCATTAATTGCTCATTTATTGCCCCACTCTCCATTGTGGCGGTTTTTAGGGTGAATCTTGTTTAGGGCTGAGGTGGCACGATCTGGGCCATCCAGCCAATTGTAATCTGAGCCGTCCGTTGGACTTGGCCGGCTATAAAAGGGGGAGTCCCCCTCATTTGTACTTTAGTAGAAGCAGAGCTTAGAGATTAGAGTAGAGAGTAGAGCAGAGACACTTTAGTTGTAACATCTTAGCATAGCGTAGTTTGAAGGAGAAGGAAAGTTTTCCTTTGAAAACTTTGTAAGAAATTGTTGCGAAAACTATTGTAATAAAAGATCTTTCATTGAATGGTGAATTCATCTTTGTTATAAGTAGCTAGCGAGGTTTCTTCATCCCTTCGACTTCAAGTAGCGTAAAGTAGAGTAGTTTTCATTTTCATGCAAGTAGATGTTAGTTGTGGACTTGTGGAGTTTATCGAGGCAACTTCATTTTTATCCATACCACTAGCAGCTTGTTGACGGCAAGTTTTCCTTGTGTGGTCAACTGGAAACATTGCGTACTTAACTTCAATTGTGATTCATGTGTTTGTATGCGTCGTTCTAATGGTACTTACATGTTGAGTCATAATTTGAAAACCTCTCGTCACTCCCTTGAAGATTGCACCCACTTTGTGTAAGTTGTCCAAACTGAGGCGAAGCAGAGTCTGGTTGAAGTCTGTCAAGATTGATCCCACGTCCCGTCCTTAGATAGAAAGTAAACTTATTAGGCCCTACACTCTTTTAATTCAGTTCATTCCTGGTTAGAATTAGGAAACTTGTGCTCACTTGCCAAATGATTTGAATCACGCGAAAGCCCTTAATCTACTGTCTGTTGTCAGCTGTCGAACAATTGTGTAAGTCCCCTTGAAATACCAGCAAAACACATCATGCAAACTAAGGGTATTCTATTGCATGAAGGAACCTTGGAGTTAAATGTATAATCTATCTCGCAATCTTAGCATGCAGGAAACTTTGTTCAAGACAGGATAGAGTAGCCGTTGGCAACTTTATTCTGTGTTGGTGTAGTCACAAAAACCACGTCAACAGGATTCACACGGAAAACGGAGTGAAGCATTTGAAAAAATATCAAAATTTGACTAAGTGTTGACAAAGTGGGCACCCCCAATCAAGAAGGGCGCCCAAGTTTTCAAGGGCCCTAAAAGATGAATCTGCAGACGAGTGTCTAACGAAGTTTCTTCACGATTGGTCCAGCTTTCAAACGAGACATCCAACACGTCAATCGAGGTCCGCAGTCATCAGATACGAGGAGCTAAACAGTTGGTCTGGCGAAGGCTGAGAACGAAGTTTCAGAGCCAAACACAAAAAATGAAAAATAAACTAACTCTGGTGAACAGGGGCGCCCCCAGCCAAGATGGGCGCCCAAACTTTTGGAGGCCTTAAATGCATTGTTTGACGAAGCTCATCCCAGAAGACCCCATATCTCGTCAGCTTCGCGATGAGCATAGTCTTTAGTCGATTCGACTCCCGGAGCTCCAGATTCAATAAGATCGTCTATAAGAGAGTAGTTTATGAAGAAATTTGAAAGTCGGTGAAAATGGCTAACTCTGGACAAAATGGGCGCCCCTAGAAGGAAAAGGCACCTATGTTTTCGGAGGTCAAAATGAAGGATTTTGCCAGAGATGCCTCCAGAACTTCTTTCTCAGAATCAGTCAAGCTCCGCCGTGAAACCTTCAGCTCGCTTGTCGGATCAAATTGCCAACGGGAAATCAGAGGCGAAGTAGAATGTTGAAATGAAGGAAAGTTGAAAATATTAAAAATTTGACTAACACTGAAGGAAGTGGGCGCCCCTGGTGAAGAAGGGTGCCCAAATGTTCATGCCTCAGAGAAATTTTTGAGATTTTCAAAAAGTTTCAAAATTGCAAAAGGAAAATGGCGTCCAAGTTCAAGGAAGCTGAGTTTTAGGGTTTTGGAAATAAAAGCAAATAAAGCAAAACCTAATCCAAAGCCCTAAAGTCTATTTAACATCATTCTTTCATGTATTTTTCATTATTTTTGCAGGTAGCATCCAGAGGAGAAAGTAGGAGCAGCAAGTTTGAAGAATATTTGTCATTCAAGAATCCATCTTTGCTGGTTTTACATCAGATTTTTCAGACCAGCAAGCATAAACCCTTGCTTTTTCAAGCTTTTTGTTCCAGAAGATCGAATTTTTCAAGCAAAAGGCCAAGGCTTTCCTTTCTTCTGTCATCTAGGTCTTTTTGCCTTAATTTTCTAAAGAAATTTTCAAGAACTTCATCAAGTTGCAGCAAGTGCTTTTATTTTGCATGTCAGTGAAAACCTCAGTGCTTTCAAATTTCAACCATCTGGGCCCTTTCCAATCAGTCTTCTGAAGAAAACCCATATCGCAGCTTTTTTTCAAGAAAATTTCAAAACCTAGGGTTGGCTGCTTTTTTGATCAAACGTCAGGGTTTTGCAAATTTAATCAATTGGGTCCGTTTCTAATCTTGTTCTGAACAAAACCCAGGTGCCAGCTTTTTTCGGAAAAAATTGAAGAAATTAGGGTTTGCTGCTTTTTTAGGCAAAATTCAAAATTTTCAAAAAAGGACGATCTGGGTTGTCTTGCAACGAATTTCTGAGCAAAACCCATATCTCAGAAAAATTCTCAAAAATTTGTCCGTTGGAGCACAAAAAATCAACATTCTAAAAATAGAAGTTGCTCAGAACTTGTTAGAACCAAGGCGAGTTTAAAGTCATTTTTCAAGTTTTCCGAAATGGAGTACACTCCCAATGTTTTCAAGACTGAATCAGCTCTATATCACGATTACATCAAAACAGCTGAGACAGACTTGCATCATATTAAGCCGATGTTTGATCTACATGCCTTGGAGAGAGCAGGCAACACTTCAATCAAGAACCTAGGACATTCCGGACTCCTCGCAGCAGCGTCAATTCCTATATCAGTTCAGAACCTTGAGTTCATAATCGCTTGCATTAAGCATTACAACCCGGCTACTTAGGAGATCCAGTCAGCAGATGGTAGATTGATTTGCAGTCTAAAGCCTGATATGATCGAGAAGTGTTTTTCCATTCCCCGTGGCCTCAAAGCGTTACTCTCTCAAAGGGTGAATGTGAAAGGATATGGAATATGCACAAAAACAAATACAACAAGAAGATTGTACTGAAGTGAATGAAAGGAAAACATAAGAGTGTTGTTCACAGTTGCAGTCCAGTTGGCGGAAGGATAGGCCATATTTCAGTGATGTCAACAAAGTTCGAGAAAGCGGCCAGTGATGTCGAAGATTTCCTGAGATCTATTGCAGATGCTGAAGATATTCTTGAAAAGCGGTGTTTTGCTATGGAGGGCATAGATGCACCAAAACGGGACACAGTTTCTAATTTTCTAGCGGATGTGATCGAGCTTTAAAGCAACTTTCTTCTAGAAGCTTTCTTTCCCGTTTTCTTTCTATTCTTGGAATGATCCTTATCCATTCTTTGAGTATAGAAAGAAGATAAGATGTAATAGTTGACGTTTCCCGCTTTTTCTGCTTTCTAGGGTTTTAGATGTTATTTTCTTTCTAGATTTAGTAATAAAGCTTGCTTGCTGAGCAAGCCCTAGATTGTGAAAGCAAGGAGATTTTAGGGTTCCCTACTCCTCTGCTTCTCTATAAATAAGATCCTTTGCTCATTTAGTTTCTTTAACCGTGCTAGTGAGAACAAAACGGCCTATTGTGCCTCTATTTGTTACTCAAGTATTGTTCAATTGTGTTGTGATAAGCAAATTGTTGAGCCTCTTTAGCCAACAAGGAGTTAGTGTGATTGCTGTTTTCTATTGTGTTAAGAATAAGTTTGCAAGCCTCTTTAGCTGCAATTTCTTGTTCAAGGCATGTTAGAAGTGAGCTTTGTTCCAGAGATTTGAGTAATAAAATCATGAGCCTCCTTTGCCTTGGTCCAAAATCTCAGATTTCCGTTATTTATGTTCCGCTTTTATGATCTTGATTTCAACTTACAGTGAAGTGTGTAGGTGTTTGTTGAGAGAGAGGTTATTGAAGTACTTTGTCAGAAAATCTACCTTGTTTATTTCTAATTTCTCTTGCTCTGCTATTACTTGAGAAGTTAGGAATGTCTCTAGTTTAAGTTAGTCGTAGTTGAAGTTCTTTAAATCAGAAAATCTCAGCTGCGGCGTTTGTGTTTAATAAACCTTGTGCTCTAAGCTGATCAAAAAGATAGGCAACTTAGTTTTAGTTTACTTTCTTTCAAACACCATCAGCAAGAGGGAGCTCCTAATGTGAAGAGCAGTTTATCTGTGCATAGCTGTCCGTTTTCAAATCCGCATTCCAGAGGTGCGAATTTAAACGCCAGCATTTTTCTGGCGCCCACCGTGGGGCACGAGGCATTGAACAACAAAGAAAGCTTAGGCTTTATGTCACGGGTATGACTATCTAGCGTCCTACTGCTCCAATTCAACAACCTGATCTTACACCTCCAGTTATCCAACCGAATTTCCAGATAATTGAAGGAGAGCAAGTAGACATTATTAGCAGCTTAAGGAGTTTCATCTTTGAGAAGGAGATCCCTGCTCAGTGGAGAAACGCTGCTGTTATTCTAGACAAAGAGGAAGAGAAAGCCGGTATTTCAGTCGAAAGGCCTGTCTTGCCACCACCCACGTGGGACTAGACAATCCTGGCTTACATAGTCTATACAAGGAGGAGAACAAGAACAAATCCGCTCTTTCAAGAAGATACTTTCCTTCCGCACACACATCCTACAGAAGTGGGAGAGTCATCCAACACATTTCCTGAATCTAACACAGTTCCTGAGTTCAACGTCGTACCTGTGTTCGAGGAAGAAGAATCTGAAGCAATGGGTGATAACATCAACAACAATATCCACAACAATCGCAATCGGAGAAGAGGTCCCCCACTGCCTTGGGGTGATCATATTGGACCTTTGGCCCTAGGAGCAAATCATGAATTGCCTAAGGGGTCAAGGAAACACTTTCCACGGTTCCAAGGTGATGGAAGTCAACACCCTGACGATCATCTTTCAGCCTTTTCAACGGCTTGCGCTGTTTTGCATGTAGCTCATGAAGATATTGTTGTACGTCTCTTTGTTGAGACTCTCGCGGGAGCTGCTGCCAAATGGTTTAATCACTTGGAACCTGGTTGCATAAACAACTGGAATACGATGACTGAAAAGTTTCTTGCGAGGTTCAAACCAGCTGAAGATAGTCACCAGTTGTTCGCTCAGCTTTCAAATTCAAAGAAGGAGGACAATGAACCAATGAGGGAGTTCATGGCAAGGTTCAACCGCCTGGTCACTCGTCTCTCATATACACTCAATCCATCGCCTAAGATCCTATTGAGCAGTTTTGTCAACGCACTTCCATCAGAGATAGCTTTTATCTTGAGATCAGCTCACGAGACAGAACTGGGAGAAGCACAACAAGGTGCCATAGAAATTGAAGACAACATGATCACTTCTGGAAAGATTAGAGGAGATGCTATTAGGCCTTTGGTTCAAAGTTCCGCCGATCCGTTACTTCAAAGGGTTGCTAATGAAGTGACTATTCTCAAGAGGCAATTGCCACTCCAGCCTATGCCTCTTGCTCAAGTTGCACCACCACCTGCTTTACCAGCACCGCAACCATATCAAGCACCATAGCAGCCTTATCAACCTCAGCAGTCGTATCAGCCGAAGAGAAATAACTTTCAGCCTTACAACAATTACAGGCCGCGAGGGCCACATCCACCAAGGCAAGCAGCTGACAATACACAAAATGTTGTGTTTTGCTCTTTTCATGATTCCACTGAACATACCAACGCCTCTTGCCCCGAAAATGTCAAAATGAACGAGATAATGGGATATGCGGAAGCTGCACCTGCACCAAGTTTCGTTCCAACTCCAATTCCGAATGTTGTCTTACCTCAATCGGACAATTTCGATGGCAACTCCGCAGCGAGCTACTTTGAAAGTGAACCCGATTTTGAAGAACAAGAAGAAGATATTTGTCAGTAATCTCTTGCAGTAAATCCTGAGAATCATATGACTCCTGTGTTTACCAGAGCTCAACATCTCAGGGCACACAAAGAAGAGGAAGAAGAGAAACTGAAGATATCAAAAGACAAAGAAAATGAAGTAGCTTCTACTTCAAATGTTAAAAGTCTTCTCAAGAGAACGTAAAAACAGTTGCTGAAGACTCGTCTTCAGCAAATTTTGATATTGTGGATTCTTTGATGAAGAACAAAGTGCAGATTTCTCAGTTAGAGTATCTCCAAGATCATCCAGAGCAAATGGACCGACTTCTCAAATTCGTAAAGAAAGGACCTGTCAAGCAGCCCACATTGCTCGAATCATCTGTTTCGGCGGAAGACAAGCCTAAGCCCTTCTATATTTCTCTGTATATAGGGGGTTACAAATTGAGCAATTGTATCATCGACTCCGGAGCTTCAGACAACGTCATGCCTCTACAAGTGATGAACGCTCTAGGACTTTCGTGCACCAAGACAAGAGACAAATGTTACTCGCTGGAGTCCAAGTCAGTGTCGTTAGTCGGACAGTTAAAGGATGCTCAAGTAAGGTTGGCGGCTTGTCCTGAAAAGAAAATCATGATGACCATCCTCGTAGCTGACATTCCAGCAAGCTATGGGATGCTATTAAGCAAAAGCTTTTGCAAGGACCTCGGTGGAGAGATTCAGATGGATTGGTCTTCTGCAAACATTCCATTGAAGAAAGGAACTTTCAAGCTGAAACCAGAGCCCAAATCCCGATTTGCGGTCATGAAGTCTCAAGATCCTCAAGCTCAGGTTTTATATCAAGAAACGGGTCTTGGTACTTACGCCATGCTATCAAAGATTCCTGAAGAAAGTCAAGAGATCGCGTGTACCGTAGACAAATCAGCAGAAGATCCTAAGCTGTGGACTTTGCAGTTCGATGGCAGTTGTTCTAATGCTGGTTTGGGAGCGAGAGTTGTGATAAGTTCTCCTGAAGGACAATTGTATCCATTTGCATACCGCTTGCAATTTGAATGTACCAACAACACAGTGGAATATGAGGCACTTTTACTAAGTCTCAGAAATGCAAAGGACATGCGTATCAAACATCTCATAGTCGAAGGTGATGCAGAGCTTGTTGTGAAGCAAGTCAGAGATCAATTCAGAGTGAAAGCAGATCGTCTTCGACACTATAGAATAGGGTGTGGAATGCAATAGATTGGTTCGAAGCTTTTGATATCAAGTACATTCCACGTCTAGAAAATAGCAAAGCAGATGCCCTCGCGGTATCAGCTTCGCTTTTCATGCCACATTCTGACTTCCGTCAGAATGCGTTTGCCATTGAGTTAATCTACAGGCCAGCTGTACCTAACAACTGTGATAATTGGCAAGTCTTTAACGATGATGAACACATTAAGGAGTTTCTTGTTATGGGAGATAATTTCAAAGAATTGTTCTTTGAGGGCAGTTCATCTACTCACAGAGAAGCCGTAACAGAAGTCTCCAATGCGCCGAAGATTGCTGAAGACAAAGAAAGTCCAGAAGAGCCTGATACTAGCATTATCCAGTTGAAAGGAAATAAAATTCCCAAGGGTTTGGTTTCCTTGGAGAATATTTTTGACAGGCACGACAGATACATTCAAGATCAGAGAAACTCAAGCGAAAGAACTTCTGCCGAATATCAACAAATCAATATTGGAACAGTTGACAAGCCTAGGCTTGTTAATTTAGGTACATGTTGTACGGCAGAGGAAAGCGAGAGGTTCATCTCTTTATTCAAGCAATACCGAGATGTCCTCGCCTGGTCGTATGAAGATTTGAAAGTCTTTACACCAAGAGAGTTGTCTCATACGATTCCTCTTCAACCTGAAGCGAAGCCCTTCAGGCAAAAGCAAAGACACTACAATCCGCGGATGCAAGATACCATCTACGCGGAGGTCCAGAAGATGGTGAATGCAAAGATCATTTTTCTGATCCATCATTCCACCTGGGTGTCGAATATAGTTCCTGTGCGCAAGAAGAACGAAGAAATCAGAATTTGCATTGATTTCCGGAATTTGAATCAATCATCGCTCAAGGATAATTATCCTTTGCCGATCATGGAGCACACCTTGCAGACAGTCACCGGTTCAGAGATACTGTCCTTATTGGATGGTTTTTCTGGTTATAATCAAATTGCAGTAGCTGAAGAAGATCAATTCTAGACGGCATTCACAACCCCGTGGGGTACATTTGCACATGAAAGAATGCCCTTCAGCCTCATCAACGCTAGTGCTACATTTCAGAGAGCCATGGATTTGGCATTTGGTGACTTGAAGAATAAAGTAATAGTGGTCTATCTAGACGACCTCACTGTTTTCTCAAAGATACGAGAAGATCATTTTTCACATCTAGGGAAGGTCTTTGAGAGATGCAGATACCATAAAACATCATTAAATCCCAAAAAGTCTATCTTCGTGGTGATGGAAGGCAAGTTGCTTGGCCACATCGTCTCCAAGGAGGGAACTCGAATTGACCCGAGTCGGGTTGAAGCTATCCGAAGATTGTCTCTTCCAACAAGCAGAACTGGGGTACACTCTTTCTTTGGTAAGGTAAATTTCATACGAAGATTTGTACCAGATTTTTCTGAGTTGACTAAAGATATATCTGCTATGATGAAGAAGAAGACGGTTTTCAAATGGACAGAGGAAGGCAAGAAGGCGTTTGCAGCAATAAAAGAAGCCATTAGTCGAGCTCCAATGCTAGTCCGTCCTGATTTTGAAAAGGAGTTTATCCTTTATTGCTATGCATCAAAACATACTTTGTTTGCCATTCTGACACAGAAGATTAATGAAGAAACTGAATCTCCAATAGCTTTTATGAGCTGTAGTTTCAAAGACAGCAAATCAAGATACTCTCAGATTGAAAAGAATGCCTATGTAGTCGTTCGAGCTGTCAAGAATTTCAAATTTTATATCTTGAATTCTCACACTATTGTATATGTCACAGATCCAGCAGTGAAAAGCGTGCTAACTCAACAGGAGATGGGCTCCAAGAGAGGGAATTGGGTCGCGAAGGTGCAAGAGTATGACTTGGAGATCAAGCCGACGAAACTCGTTCACGGGAGAGGTCTTTGTCAGTTGATAGCAAAGGATGGAGATAAGAAGCTTCGAGCCAAAGGTATACCAAAGATTGAACCTGAAGTTAAAGAAGATCTTCCAATGGTCTTGCTGATCGAATCTTCGGGAGAATGGTTTACTGAGATATGGTATTACCTGACATATAGTGATTGTCCGAATCACCTGAACAAGCAACAAAAGAGGACGCTTAAGCTGAAAGCGCAGAATTATGTAATCATCAGCAATGTTTTGTACAAGAGAGGTCTTGACGGAAGATTCTTGTTGTGTGTTACCAAAGATCAACAACGGCGCTTGCTGGAAGCCTTTCACAATCAAGCATGCGGTGGTCACTTTTCTTCAAAGGTGACAGCTTTTAAAATCTTGCGGGCTCAGTTCTTTTGGCCAACTATGTTCCGCGATGCATATGAGTGGGTACATAAATGTCAGTTGCATCAGCAGTTTGTTGGCAAGGCGAAGTTAGCAGCCGCTCCTCTCAGGCCAATTGTTATAGATGCTCCATTTCAACAATGGGGTTTAGATTTTATTGGTCCTATCAACCCACGTTCCAGCAAGGGGCATATTTATGTCCTTACAACCACTAATTATTTCACAAAATGGGTTGAGGCCATTCCCACCAAGCGAACTACATCCGAGATCGTGTGTGAGTTCTTGAAGGAAAACATTGTCACACACTTCGGAGTGCCTCGCAAAATCGTGACAGATAATGCAACATGTTTCTCATCCGAGGAGCTAATGGAGTTTTGTTTTGATCACAGCATTACTTTATCTCATTCATCAGATTATTACCCGCAGGGTAATGGACAAGCTGAGTCATCAAACAAGAACATTGTCACAATCATCCGCAAGATGGTTGATTCCAGTCAACGAACTTGGCACAAGAAACTTTATGATGCTCTCTGGGCCGATAGAATCACTCCGAAGAGAGCCATTGGTACCTCACCCTTTATACTCCTGTATGGTACAGAAGCAATAATACCTATCACATTGGAGTTGTCTGCCTTACAGTTGGCAACTGCGGTAGAAGATGGAGAATTTACAGATCCTATTCAGAAGTGCATCCTGTACCTGACAAAGCTCCAAGAAGAGAGGGTGGAGGTAGTAGATAGAATCACTCAGCACCAGGAGCGAGTGAAGAAAATTTTTGACAAGAAAGCTCGCCAACGAGATTTCGAGGTTCGAGATCCAGTCCTTTTATGGGATAAGAGACATGAGCCCAAGGGAATGCACGGAAAATTTGATTCCTTGTGGCTAGGACCTTTCAAGATTCACGAGCCCGCAGGGGAGAACACCTATATTCTCTCGCGATTGGATGGAAGTCTCCTCCCTCTACCACACAGCGGGAAGTACCTGAAGCACTTCGTCCCTTCGGGGGTGGAGTAAGTTCTCAAAACAATCTTTGTAAATATTTTTCATTGTTTTTCGTGATGTTTTTCCCCTTTCCGTGATGTTTTCGTTATGCTGTGTTTCCCCTTTCCGTAACAGTCCTGTCGTGTTCTAGGTGATTAGGAGTCTTGTTTTAGGTGATTAATAGGGAAGTCCAACTATTAGGTGATTTATAGAAAGTCCGGTTATAGGTGATTAAGGAATGTCTTGCAAAATAGGTGATTAGGAAATGATGCTGACTCCGATACCCAATGGATAAGGCACTGGTTTAAGCTTAAACTCCAGAGATTCTATGGTTCTCCTATGCCGTAAGTATCCGCCATGGTCCCCAAACAGAGCCAATGTTGTACCCAAAATTAAATTTTTTGTTACACTTAGATATTTTGAAGAAATGAGTAGAAGTCTTGTTAAATCAGTCAAAAAGGTCAGAATTTGGGTGTGCATGTCTTGCATGAGGGGTCAAAACACAAAATTTTCATTTTCTGACGATCTAGGTCTGCTAAGAACAACTTAACCGACAAAACCCAGATCTCAATTTTTCATCCCTAAAATTTAGGAAAACTGCTATTTTTAGAAATTTTCTAAAATTAGTAACGTTTTCTGGGTTTTTCTGGGTATTCTCGGAAATGGATACTGGCAAAACTTTCTAAAAATAGAAAGTTTCTAAACATAGAAAGTTGGTCCGACAGGGTCCAAACTGATTTTGATTGGTTCAAAATACGTCCATATCAGGCTGGTGCAGTCAGAATCTTAAAAAGATCAATTTTGCCCTATTGGGTCTATTCTGCTTTTTCAGAAGCATATCAGGAGTTCCGAGGTCATCAATGGAGGTCAATCGGCTGCCAAGCGTCAGTTTCAACTTTCAAACTTTCAACAGAAGGCAAGATGATGAACATGCGCAAAGAACGAGGAAGAGGTTGAAAAAATGATGAAATTTTTCTAACACTGCCAAACATGGGCACCCCAGTGAAGAAAGGGCGCCCATCTTTTTGGAGCATCATATGATAAAATTACGGTTTCAAACCTCCAGTCAGACTTCCTCACTTTTCTGTCAGCTTTGCAGCGAATCCAACGGCGCAGTCAACAGATCATTCAGTCATCTAGGATTCGAAGACGAACAGGAGGGATTCACACGGAAAACGAAGTGAAGGATTTGAAAAAATATCAAAATTTGACTAAGTGTTGACAAAGTGGGCGCCCCCAATCAAGAAGGGCGCCCAAGTTTTCAAGGGCCCTAACAGATGAATCTGCAGACGAGTGTCTAACAAAGTTTCTTCACGATTGGTCCAACTTTCAAACGAGACATCCAGCACGTCAATTGGAGTCCGCAGTCATCAGATACGAGGAGTTGAACAGTTGGTCCGACGAAGGCTGAGAACGAAGTTTCAGAGCCAAACACAAAAAATGAAAAATAAACTAACTCTGGTGAACAGGGGCGCCCCCAGCCAAGATGGGCGCCCAAACTTTTGGAGGCCTTAAATGCATTGTTTGACGAAGCTCATCCCAGAAGACCCCACCTTATATCTCGTCAGCTTCGCGATGAGCAAGTCTTCAGTCGATTAGACTCCCGGAGCTCCAAATTCAATAAGATCGTTTGTAAGAGAGTAGTTTATGAAGAAATTTGAAAGTTAGTGAAAATGGCTAACTCTAGACAAAATGGGCGCCCCTAGAAGGAAAAGGCACCTATGTTTTCGGAGGTCAAAATGAAGGATTTTGCCAGAGATGCCTCCAGAACTTCTTTCTCAGAATCAGTCAAGCTCCGCCGTGAAACCTTCAACTCGCTTGTCGGATCAAATTGCCAACGGGAAATCAGAGGCGAAGTAGCATGTCGAAATGAAGGAAAGTTGAAAATGTTAAAAATTTGACTAACACTGAAGGAAGTGGGCGCCTCTGGTGAAGAAGGGCGCCCAAATGTTCATGCCTTAGAGAAATTTTTGAGATTTTCAAAAAGTTTCAAAATTGCAAAAGTAAGATGGCGTCCAAGTTCAAGGAAGCTGAGTTTTAGGGTTTTGGAAATAAAAGCAAAGAAAGCAAAACCTAATCCAAAGCCCTAAAGTCTATTTAACATCATTTTTTCATGTATTTTTCATTATTTTTGCAGGTAGCATCCAGAGGAGAAAGTTGGAGCAGCAAGTTTGAAGAATATTTGTGATTCAAGAATCCATCTTTGCTGGTTTTACATCAGATTTTTCAGACCAGCAAGCATAAACCCTTGCTTTTTCAAGCTTTTTGTTCCAGAAGATCGAATTTTTCAAGCAAAAGGCCAAGGCTTTCCTTTCTTCTATCATCTGGGTCTTTTTGCCTTAATCTTCTGAAGAAATTTTCAAGAACTTCATCAAGTTGCAGCAAGTGTTTTTATTTTGCATGTCAGTGAAAACCTCAGTGCTTTCAAATTTCAACCATCTAGGCCCTTTCCAATCAGTCTTCTGAAGAAAACCCATATCGCAACTTTTTTTTAAGAAATTTTCAAAACCTAGCGTTGGCTGCTTTTTCGATCAAACGTCAGGGTTTTGCAAATTTAATCAACTGGGTCTGTTTCTAATCTTGTTCTGAACAAAACCCAGGTGCCAGCTTTTTTCGAAAAAAATTGAAGAAATTAGGGTTTGCTACTTTTTTAGGCAAACTTCAAAATTTTCAAAAACGGACGATCTGGGTTGGCTTGCAACGAATTTCTGAGCAAAACCCATATCTCAGAAAAATTCTCAAAAATTTGTCCGTTGGAGCACAAAAAATCAGCATTCTAAAAATAGAAGTTGCTCAGAACTTGTCAGAACCAAGGCGAGTTTAAAGTCATTTTTCAAGTTTTCCGAAATGGAGTACACTCCCAATGTTTTCAAGACTGAATAAGCTCTATATCACAATTACATCAAAACAGCTGAGACAGACTTGCATCATATTAAGCCGGTGTTTGATCTACATGCCTTGGAGAGAGCAAGCAACACTTCAATCAAGAACCTAGGACATTCCGGACTCCTCGCAGCAGCGTCAATTCCTATATCAGTTCAAAGCCTTGAGTTCGTAATCGCTTGCATTAAGCATTACAACCCGGCTACTAGGGAGATCCAGTCAGCAGATGGTAGATTGATTTGCAGTCTAAAGCCTGATATGATCGAGAAGTGTTTTTCCATTCCCCGTGGCCTCAAAGCGTTACTCTCTCAAAGGGTGAATGTGAAAGGATATGGAATATGCACAAAGACAAATACAACAAGAAGATTGTACTGAAGTGAATGAAAGGAAAACATAAGAGTGTTGTTCACAGTTGCAGTCCAGTTGGCGGAAGGATAGGCCATATTTCAGTGATGTCAACAAAGTTCGAGAAAGCGGCCAGTGATGTCGAAGATTTCCTGAGATCTATTGCAGATGCTGTAGATATTCTTGAAAAGCGGTGTTTTGCTATGGAGGGCATAGATGCACCGAAACGGGACACAGTTTCTAATTTTCTAGCGTATGTGATCGAGCTTTAAAGCAGCTTTCTTCTAGAAGCTTTCTTTCCCGCTTTCTTTCTATTCTTGGAATGATCCTTATCCATTCTTTGAGGATAGAGAGAAGATAAGATGTAATAGTTGGCGTTTCCCGCTTTTTCTGCATTCTAGGGTTTTAGATGTTATTTTCTTTCTAGATTTAGTAATAAAGCTTGCTTGCTGAGCAAGCCCTAGATTGTGAAAGCAAGGAGATTTTAGGGTTCCCTACTCCTCTGCTTCTCTATAAATAAGAGCCTTTGCTCATTTAGTTTCTTTAACCGTGCTAGTGAGAACAAAAGCGAGCCTATTGTGCCTTCTATTTGTTACTCAAGTATTGTTCAATTGTGTTGTGATAAGCAAATTGTTGAGCCTCTTTAGCCAACAAGGAGTTAGTGTGATTGTTGTTTTCTATTGTGTTAAGAATAAGTTTGCAAGCCTCTTTAGCTGCAATTTCTTGTTCAAGGCATGTTAGAAGTGAGCTTTGTTCCAGAGATTTGAGTAATAAAATCATGAGCCTCCTTTGCCTTGGTCGAAAATCTCAGATTTCCGTTATTTATGTTCCGCTTTTATGATCTTGATTTCAACTTATAGTGAAGTGTGTAGGTGTTTGTTGAGAGAGAGGTTATTGAAGTACTTTGTCAGAAAATCTACCTTGTTTATTTCTGATTTCTCTTGCTCTGCTATTACTTGAGAAGTTAGGAATGTCTCTAGTTTAAGTTAGTCGTAGTTGAAGTTCTTTAAATCAGAAAATCTCAGCTGCGGCGTTTGTGTTTAATAAACCTTGTGCTCTAAGCTGATCAAAAAGATAGGCAACTTAGTTTTAGTTTACTTTCTTTCAAACACCATCAGCAAGAGGGAGCTTCCCCTCCTAATTTGAAGAGCAGTTTATCTATGCATAGCTGTCCGTTTTCAAATCCGCATTCCGAAGGTGCGAATTTAAACGCCAACAAATTAAAATTTCATTTTTAACTTCACTTATGCCTCTCTTGAGCATCCCACTTATTCAGCCTTCGGAAACAATTTTGTTGCTTTAAAAACAACTTAAGTCATTGGACTAGGCGCCAAGGTGCGTTTTGAAGACCCTCTGACCCCTCAACTTAAGTTATAAAGTAACTTTATAAAAACATCTTAAGTGAGGAATACAAATATTAAATTAATCAAACCTTAGCAAAACCCAATGCCCAAAATGGAAAGACACTGCTGAATGAAACCTAGCTAGGATCGGTTACCATAAATAGACTTACTATTTTTAGTAACTACTAAATATAACAAATAAACTGAAAACCCAAACTGGCATGAAAGCTGATTAACAAAGCGACTTACTATAAACAGTAAGTGTTGGAATTGGCCCCTACTAAAAATAGAAAGTCCTGCCTAAAACATTGAAAACCTCCATAAAAAGGACTAGCATTAAGTTCCATTACCAACTCCATTTAGCCTACAAGAACTCTAGAATAGGCTAAAGGACATCTCCACTGCTTAAAGGCGAGGAGGGAACACTACAATGGTTTTGTTGATAGTTTTCCTAATCCATTGTGGTTTCCAGTTTGAACTCATGTACATTTATTTGGTTCTTGGAATTGTAGTTTGTATGATTAATTTGAAGGTACAAGTATGATACCGAATTTACTCTAATTTTACATGTTAGTGATACCCGTATAATATTTTTCTCTACAAGTGTATTGTATTCCTTTAGAGTACTAAATATTACATTGGGTTGCTTTGGAGTGTGGGCGTTTTCTCCCAAAGAGGTTTTCCCCGTGTACATCTATGTTATGGTATATTGCTTATTTTATGTTCATATGTGTTTCTAATTTTTGTCGTTGAAAATATTTAAGAATTTACACAATATTCTCCTCATTAGATTGGTGTAGGAAGCAATTTTCTGCATACCTTGCTTCCTTTCAAAATTATAAACTAAGGAAGCTACCTAGTTTATATAAAAGTTGGGGCATAAATTTTGATGTCTCAATATGCCAATTAAAATAATAATAATAAAATATTACAATATTAATTCATTTGTGATTATTCTCTCTCCAATTAAGCCCACTAAATGGGTTGTCACAAACTTCACCTAATTGACAACTATTTTTAGTTAATGAAGATGTTCTTCTTACACCCACTTACAATTGTCATAAATAATTATGAGTTGCTCTTCCAACATACAAAATAATAATATTTTATTTATTCAAGACACTTTCCTAAAATAAGTTCTCTATAACTCCCCTACTAATTGCCAATTGTAACTTCTCAATTATGAGTTGTCATAGAAACTATAATAAGTTATAACCCTATTATAGAATCTGTAATTAGTAAATATGCCAACTGATTTGAGATTTACATATGTTCCATTTATGGATTCTCACATCCCATTTGAAGTATTTAAACAATGATTTAAATATTTGTTTGGTTCATTACCTAAATATGTAAAATATAATTAATAATAGAGACCAAAAATTAATAATTATTTCCCTAATATTTCCATCTAACTCGCAAAAATATTGAAATAAAGTTTTAATCTACAAAACATAAATTAATTGAAAAAAGGCCATTACAAAATGCATCTCAATGTGTATTAAAACCTCTATTTCTTCCTAAGGGATTGACTTATAGGCAAGATAAATGTCACCCATCTTTTGCCTACAAGCAAGCCCTAGCGTAATTATTTGCATGACAAGAATTTCATAAACAAATTCAAAAGCACAAGCAAGATCTCACAAATTAGTTTCAAAATAAGATATGATCGTATGACAAATACAAGGCCAAAGAATGTGTCTATGATCGAAACCTGGCCCTGTAGCGTGACAAGGTTCACAAAACCGAAAAATGTATAAACATTGAATATTAGTCTTTTACTTGTCTAAATATCATTCCATCATTAGAGTGAGCTTTTGTTATACCCATCACTGAATAACAAGTCAAAGTGAAAAAAGCACCTCTCCTCCTCCCGATCTCCCTCTCCCTCTCCCTCTATCTTTCTATTAATATATATTCTCAGCTCCTTTTATTACAAATATGATTGCATCATTTGAATTAGATCTAAATCATAATGTATTATATATAGTATGTCAGGTAGGGTTTTAAGAATAGTAGTTGCAGCTGTATAAAAATGATAATGTCTGTTTCAAATAGCTGCAATAAATGTTGAAATTCAGAATCTAAATCTGTTTTGTTTTGTGCTTCTTGGAGCTGCTCTTGTTGCTGTTCAGACTTTGACTGATTTGTGACAGCTATGTGTGTATTTGTATTTTGTTTTACCGGCTGTTTGGTTGTCTTTTATATTGTACTCATTCTTTTGCTTGTATCAATACAAAAAAAAAAAAAGAATAGTAGTTATCATTTGTTTAGAAACATAAAATTGAATTGAGAAAACTGATTTGTGACAGCTATGTGTGTATTTGTATTTTGTTTTGGCAGCTGTTTGGCTGTCTTTTATATTGTACTCACTCTTTTGCTTGTATCAATACCAAAAAAAAAAATAGTAATTATCATTTGTTTAGAAACATGAAATTGAATTGAGAAAATAGATTTGAAGTTGTAGGATTTTTAAATAAAATTTAATCTGAAGTCAAGCAATGTTTTCTAATTCATATAAATGAAACATTTAAATAAAATTGAGATAAAATTATAATTTTATAAAAAATCATTAAATTTAATCTATATATATTAACACAGACCAATAAATTATATAGTATTATTGTAATGACCTGAGCATGTTAAAAAAATTCTTATCTTTTATCTTAAATTTGGCAACCATTGACATGTCAAAATATTTAATATAATAA
>VDFB02079218.1:0-31983 GCA_007258455.2 Sequoia sempervirens | reverse complement strand
TGTTGTTTCATGATGAAGGATGATAGATCCTGATGATGAAACTTAGCTAACAATTAGATGATAGGTTTGATGATTTAGGCACTTTAAGATGGTTTGATCCAAGTTTAGTTAAAGGAATTCACTTGCAAAATCTAGTTTTTTCAAGTTCAACCTGTTGTGGTGATAAGGAATTATTTGTGTTGAGGAAAGAATACCTAAATCTGGTTTCAATTGTCTGACAGATGTTCAAATTAGCTCTTTGGTTATGACTCAGATGGATGCACTAAAACAAGGACTAGATGTGCTAAAAGATGGCACATATGTGCTCAAAGATGGACTGGATGTGCTAGACTGTACCCTAGATGTGCCAGAACAGGAAATGTATGCACCGAAAGATGAGGTATATGCGCTAAAATAAGCCAAAGATACATCAGAATATGAGGTAAATGCGCTAGACAAGCACTCAAATGCACTAAAATACCCCCCTATATGTGCTAGAACAGAAAGCTGATATGCTAGAAAGATTTGATGAATGCGCTAGAAAATATTGTGTATGCACTGAAAGATGTTACAGATGCATTGGAAAAGACCCTAGATGCACTGGAAGATAAGCTAAATGCGCTAAAACAAGCCAGAGATGTGCTAGACTACCCCTAAATATGGTTCAAGTTATTTGATAGATATTTCAACTTGGTTCTCTGTTGGATTATCAAGTAAATGTGCTAAACAGATTGCAAATGCACTAGAACATGGGACAAATGTGCTAGAATATGGTCTAAATGCGCTGAAAGGTGGGATGAATGTGCTGAAACAAAAACCAGATGTGCCAGAATATGAGTTAAATGTGCTAAAAGGTGAGCTAAATGTGCCAAAAGAGAGCCTATATGCACTAAAAAATGAGGCAAATGCATTGAAACAAGGAGTGTATGTGCTGAAAAATGAGCCAAATGCACCAAAACAGCAAGCTAATGCGCTAAACTAGAAATGGTCACCGTTTTTTTTAATTTTGTTTGGTTTTTTTTGTTTTTGGATCAATGAATTTGAGAGTTTCTAGTGAGTGATCTTCTGAACAACAAGTTTACTTGGTTTTCTTGTTTGTGGACCATGTGAATTAAGTGTTTTCAATGGATGATCTCTTGAAAATGATTTCAAACACAGCAACAAGTTGTAAAGCAGTTTGTTTCACATTATGAACTAAACATTAAGTGTATGTTCAAGGATCTGGTCTGATCCCTTTTGATTTCCACATGTATTACACAATAGCAAACAGGTCAGTCACTTTTCTAATGTCAAGGGTCATTAATTATGTCACAACCCACATCTTAGAACTACGTCAGCTCAGGCAGTCGTGTCACCCCCTAGAGGGCGCCCGTGTTTTTTCCTTTCCCAAGTCTTAACCAAAGTCAAATCCTCCACTTTTTCCTAGTAATCCATAGTAGTTATATGTTGAGTATCTTGGGGGCATATTCTTCCCTCACCTTGCATTGTGAATATAAAAAATGTTCAGAAACTAACTCGGCTGGCTACTACACTTAAAGTTCTTAGTAAAGGTTTCCGTTCGGTGCAGCAAAATGATAAACTCCCTCAAGAGACCTCTCAACCTTTAGAAAAAAGGCTTTGGGGATGGTTATCAATGCACACTACCATTGACTGGGAGTTTCCTCGCAATCACGTTTGATTATAGTGGGTTGGAATACTTGGCTTTAGTCGTTCCCGTAGGGTGAGTACTTTTTCCCACTACGGCAGGCCTTCTAAAGGTGTTATTGCAATAAATGAAAGAGTGAGTCTAGCATTCTGGTCACCCAATGAAGGGGAGAGCATAGGCCTATCACTATACAAGCGCAACATACATGGTGTTCATTTACCTCTTAATTAAACTTGGTGCCTAATTTAATCAAAGGAAAACATAATTAACTCCAGCCCCTACAAACACCATTAGTAGTTTCAAATAATTGTCTTTGACAACATTTAAATCACCTACAAAACAGAGAGACATCAATTAGTTCCTAGAATTTTAAGTTTTTGCAAATAAAACTGAATGTGCCAGAATAGAAACTATATGTGCTAAAAGATTAACTAGATGCGCTACAAAATAAATTAAATGCTTTATTTTGGAAAGCATAAAATGAAAACCAAAGTCCTGTATGTCCCAGAAGAGCAGCCGAATGCACTGAAAAATCCCACAGATGCGCTAAAACAAGGACCAAATGTGCCGAAAGAGCAGCCAAATGCGCCAGAACAAGAACTGGATGAGGTGGAAGATGAGAAGTTAGTAGAAATGTGCTCAAATTCAAATATAAAATTTGAATTTAATAAAAGGGAGTTAATTAAATAAAACTAACTAATTAAAGTTGTTTATTTAATTAAAACATGAAGAAAGTGATTTAGAATATGAAGAATTAAAGAAAGTGAACTATATAAATAAATTTTACAATTTATTTATAAGTAGAAGAATTAAAGATTTTATTAATTAAATAACTAGTATTTACTTAATTTTCTCCAGACCAATTTTAGGTGTATACACATCCAATTAGGCCGACCTAATTGATGGTTGCGGATAGATCAAGTATATATATGTTGAATAGTTTTTGAAGATGGTGTGTAATCAATGAAGCAGTAGTGAATGTGAAAGTGAAGAAGAGAAAAAATGATGAAGTGTGTTAAGTCAGTCTATTGAGCATCATCGAAACTGCATCAACACTTGTTAGGTGCACTCTTTTTAATTCATTTCGGCTATGAAGCCCAATTTTGTTTTGTAAATCTTTTTGTAGGCAGTGAGCCTCCTTGTAAGCAGTGAGCTTTTGTATCCGGACAATGAGTCCTTTCAGGGTAGTGAGCCTTATATATTCGGTTTTGCTATTACTTTATATTGTGAGTTAATCCTCACTTTGGTTTTTCCCTCATTAGGTTTTCCACATAAAATCTAGTGTTCAGTGTGTTGATTTTACTTTCTTTTTTATGCATTTCATGCTCATGCTTAATAAGAGAATAGTGTAGTTGTGAAATTGATAAGTGTTGAAGTTTTGAGTTTAAACTTGGTGACAACTAATTCACCCCCCCTCTTAGTTGTCCTGCACCTGTTAACACCATGTGGGTTAATAAGACATGATATTTCTTTAACCATTTTTCCATATTTGAATCATTCATCATTCAAGATCCCTATCTATGAAAAAACAATGAGTGCATATTTTCATGTGTTCTTTTAATTAGTTTGTATCATGAATTTATGTTTGCTATGAGTTATAAATGCATTAAGGCCTAAGGGGATGATAAAAATGAACTTGAAATATCAAGGGTGTCATTTAGATTTACTTTGGAAAACTTTATCATAATAGAAAATATCATTATTACTTTATTTATGCAAAAATAGAAGGGTTTACGTGCACACATGAGTTGGGGGTGCTTTTTGATTTATTAAAAAGAATAAATGACTTGTTTTAGTAATTTGTAAGGTTTTTAGAACAGTTATAGTTTCATTAGGACAACTATAGGTTCACTACAACAGCCATAAATTCATTGGTACTATCATAAATTCATTAGGATATTCATAACTTGATATTGTGATGATTATAGGTTCATTAGGACAATCATTAATTCATTATGATAGTCATAAATTCATTATGGGAGTCATAAATTCATTAGGAATGTCATAGATTTATTAAGATAGTCATAACCTTGTATTTAGGGCTTTGTGGGGCCAAACTGATAATGGAAACACGTCCAAATGCAATTTTATGGTAGACAAGGTCCTATTTCACACCTCATCTTGCCCAAACATGCAGGCTACATTATGTTGACACTTTCCCTTAAGATCCCTAAGCGCCAAAAGTGGAAAACTTTGAAGGACTATTTCTTAGAAATCATGGCACCTATAAAAATTTCATCTGAAGGTACAGGTAGGTTCCCTCCACAATAACCTTTTTTCAGTTTTTGAAATCTCCAATCCACTTGACTATGGCGATAATTTTTCAAATATTGCAAAAAACATCAGATGTGTTTAGTTAAAACTTGTCAAGAGACAAAAAAAATTATGTTCATTATGCAGCCAAACCAATAGTGTCAACACATCTAGGCAGGTGGGTTTATGTTAGGGAAGGTCTTATTTCACACCCCAACATGCTGAATCATTCCAAGCTACATTGCGTCAACACTTTCTCTTAAGAGCCCTAAGTACCAAAAAGTGGAAAACTTTGATGAGTTATTTCTCAAAAAATGTGGAACTTAGAAACATTTCATCTAAATGTATAGGGTCATGTAGAATCCCTCTACAATAACCTCTCTCAATTTTTCATATCTCCAATCCATTTGGTTGTGGCGACAAGTTTTTGTACATTGAAAAAACATCAAATGCATTGAAGAGAAAGTGCTAGGTATCATAATTTTGGTTCTATTCATCATGAAAAAAAACCAATAGTTCCAACACATTTGAGTGGTGGGTTTATGCTACGTAAGGTCCTATTTTTCACCCCAACATTTCAAATCCTTCCAAGCTACATTGTGTTGGTGCTTTCTCTCAAGAGCCCTAAGTGCCAAAAAGTGGAAAAATTTGACAATTTGTTTCTCAAAAATTGTGGCACATAGGAAAATTTTGTATAAAGTTATAGGGTCAATGTAGGGTCCCTCTACAATAACCTCTCTCAATTTTTTATATCTCCAATCCATTTGGTCCCGTTGATAAGTTTCTTAACGTTGAAAAATCATCAAATACATTAGAGAGAAAGTTGCAAGGTAACATAATTTTTGTTTTGTTCATCTTGTCGCCAAATTAAAAATTCCAACATGTTTAGGTGGGTGGGTTTATGCTAAGAAATATCATGTTTCACACCCCAAAATATCAAACCATTGCAAGCTACATTGTGTCGGTGCTTTCTCTTAAGTGTCCTAAGTGTCAAAAAAAGTGAAATTTGATGAGTTGTTTCTTGGAAATCATGGAACTTAGAAACATTTTTTTTGAAGGTATAAGATCACGTAGGGTCTCTCTACAATAACCTCTTTCAGTTTTTCATATCTCCAATCCATTTGGTCGTGGCGCCAAGTTTTTGCATGTTGAAAAAATGTCAAATGCATTGGAGAGAAAGTTGCAAGGTAGCATAATTTTTGTTTTGTTCATTGTGTAGCCAAACTAATAGTTTAACATGTCTGAGTGGGTGGATTTATGCTAGGAAAGATCCTATTTCACACCCCATCATGTCGGATTATTTTAGGCTACATTATGTTGATGCTTTCTCTTCAGAGCCTTAAGTGCCAAAAAGTGGTGAACTTGTATGAGTTGTTTCTTGGAAACCATGGCACTTAAGAACATTTAATCTAAATTTATAGGGTCATGTAGGGTCCCTCTACAATGACCTCTCTCATATTTTCATATCTACAATTCATTTGACCATGGCGACAAGTTTTTGCACGTTGAAAAAAGTGTCAAATGTATTGGAGAGAAAGTTACAAGGTAGCATAATTTCCATTATGTTCATCATGTGGCCAAACCAATAGTTCCAACAAGTTCAAGTGGGTGGGTTTTATGCTAGGAAAGGTCTTTTTTGGCACCCCAACATGTCGGATCGTTCCAGGTTATATTGTGTTGGTGCTTTCTCTTAAGAGCCCTAAGTGTCAAAAATAAGTGAACTTTGACAAGTAGTTTCTTGGAAATCATCACACTTAGAAATATTTTTTTCTGAAGTTATAGGGTCACATAGGGTCCCTCTACAATAATCTTTCTCAATTTTTCATATCTCCAATCCATATGGTTGTGGTGCCAAGTTTTTGCATGTTGGAAAAAGCGTCAAATGCATTGGAGAGAAAGTTGCAAGGTAGCATAATTTTTATTTTGTTCATTGTGTGGCCAAATCGATAGTTCCAACATGTTTGAGTGGGTGGGTTTATGCTAGATAAGGCCATGTTTCACATCCCAGCATTTCAGATCATTCCAGGTTACATTGTGCTACACTTTCTCTTAAGAGCCCTGTTAGGTCTCAAAAATGCAGGTAGTAACCTTAAGAGGATGCCAAGCTCTTTGGGAATGTTTTTGGTTAATGAACAGGGCTAAATGACATAGTTAAGATCCCCCTGCACTTTAGGCTCTGCAAGACCTAGGCAAGTGTACAAGTAAATGATTGAGCAGATTTAAAGTTGTGTGTGTGATCTCTAATTTGGGAAATCTATTCACAGTGGCATGTAGAAGTGAAATAAATGTAAGGCTAATGATTAATTCCTACTATAAATGTTTTTGAGAATTAAGTGTATGAATAAGGTTTGTGAAGTATATTGTTCAAAATAAATGTGACTAGTGCCTAATCCAATTGGGTAAACGGAGTCAGGAGGTGGATGATGTGTGGGTCCTTTTCCTAGCTTAACTCTAACTGTTGGGAACTTTAGATGTTTATAGCTTGTATAAACATGTATGTTTGTAAGTTATTTAGACTCTTCTTATTCATCCTAGTGATATCCCCCTAAGTCACTGTGAAGTTTTGAAAGGATTTTAATTCTGATGTGAAGGAAACCAATTAAGATAATCAGTTTAAAAGGACTTTAATCTTGGGTAGGAACCTATTAAAGATGATTTCTCAAAAGGAAATTAATTCTCTTCCCATAGAAACCAATCAAGGAAATCACATAATTATAGAAAATGTGCATTGACAAGTTAAATATATGTTGATATACTTAATTTGAATAACATAGGTAGAACACTACGGAGACATCCAAACAACATATAAGAAATAATATCAACACAACAGTTGAACACTAGGAATTAGGCCACCAATTTAAATTTTCTCTTCTATTATATTTCTTCAAAAGATAATTCAATACATATCAGGAGTCTTGTATATGTTTATATGATATTGCTACTAAGATTTTTTCCTATTGTTGTATGATCCTAATCTAATAATTTTCAATATGTCCTTGGTTTCCCTTATATACGGGAAGTTACAATCTTTAGGCCTTTACAAAAAGTTGTGTTGTTTCTTAACTAAAACCTTAACAACTATGTTTTTAACAATAAACAAGAAATGATTGAGAAGTCTACAACAACCTCTGATGCACCATAATCCGTTAGTCTTCATCAGGTGCCCGTGATCACTGAAGATCTGTTCAAGGTCCATACTCCATGATAAGGCATCAGATAATTGTAAGACTCCAATGACCCCTGCTTGTCACTTTGTTCGAGCGATAGACAAATTAACCTTAGACAAGTGCTCAATATATCATGTTTTAGCATAAGTATTGATGTTGCTAACGATATATTTCATGGCATATTCAAGAGCAAAAATCCATTCCAATTGTATATGTGTCTTCTCCATCGCCCTTTCTTCATCGTTGATTTCATCAAGGGACACTAGTAAATATTGAGTGATTTCATTCTTCCATACATCTTGTTCCTTCAAATCCCCTTCATCATCAAAGAAATTTGGTAAAGCCATACTCAAAGATTGGTTGAAATCACTAAGTTCTTGAATTAGTATGGTGTGGAAATTGTCATGCATCTTCATCGATTCTTTGTACTCCTAGAACACTTGCTCATAAATATTCTCTTTGGCTTCTACTTGTTCTTTTATTTCTTTTATTTTGTGGTGTAATCTATTATGTTCTTGGTAGGCTACAAATGTATTGCTATGGATAACCCAAACCTTATCAGTTTTCTTGAACATCTTGTCAAATCTCTTCCTTATCAACTCTGAAGCCATTTCAAATTTAGTAGTATTTAATTCCTTTCTTAATTCCTCATATTTTTGTTGAGCCATTTCATTCTTCACTTCCAATATGTGGTCTCAGACATGGCTTCAAGTACCTTTCTTTCACAATCTACCAATGGAGAATAAGGGCTAGAGGAGGAAGGCAACTTATCTCTATATTTAATCACCTCTTGTTTTAATCTCTTGTTTTTAGAAGCAAGCCCCTTATTATCTCTTATTAGTTTTTCAATCTGAGCTTTGGTGAATTTAGCAACATTGATATTCAATTCAACTGTCTCAATAAGATTTGTATCTCCCACTCGATGCACCAAAAGATGGCCAAAGACTTGATTGGGGTTATCAATAAGTGTGGGCCTCTTCCCTAGTGGGTATAGAGCCCAAATCTATAGAGTGGCATTACCTAGATTATATCCTGAGCTAGTATAAATCTTGTCACTAGCTTCATCTGCCAGTTGCAAGGTTTTATTTTTTCTCCTCATGAAACTGTCAAAAACTATAGCTGAACTGATGTCCCATCTTGGGAGAAGCATAACCCCAGCTTCCTATAATAGTTCTTACCCTCTTTCAGGAGTGATATTTTTCATTTCCTTGTCGACTTTCTCTTGTAATTCTTTTAGGGCATTAGCCTCCTGCTCTGGATTAATTTCTTTCATTCTTTCCCTTATCATTTTCCCTTTGTATTCATAAATGAATGATTTAAACTTTGAGGTTTGAACAAATGCATCATCTAAAATGAATCATTGACTTGCACGGTTCTCACATCATCAGAGATTTTATTTGAGGCTTCAAATGAGACTATACTCCTTTATGGTGGTAATTCATAGTGTGGGATGGTAGGAGCAGTTACTGGTGTGACCTCATCTTCCTCTTCAATGTCATCTTCACATGTAATGGGAGTGTCTATTGAGAAGCTAACATCTGGAGTGGACTCGGGTGATGAATGACTTAAAGGTGCTATATTTTTAGCTTGTTTCCTAGAACAAGCATCTCTTCTTTTCTCAATAGCTATGAGAGGTACATCCTTATTCAATTCTTCTTCATGTAGGATTAATTGTTCAACTCTTTCCATAGGGTCTTGTATTTCATGAAAGGCTTTTGTATATAGTGGATTATGGCTTTTCCTCCATGCCTTTGCCATATTTACCCTGTTATATGCATCCTTTCTTATTGCTACCTGAGATTCATCATAGTTTCTAATTACATCATCTACAAAGAACTGATGCTCATACCTTTTCAACTTCTGTGTCATTTTGGCGTTGTGAATAAAGTGTTTAGGATCAAATTTCTCTCTCTTATTCCCCTATGGCATACCGTAATGAACTATCTTGCTACCAATAAAATCATATCCCTTTTTAGAAACAATAGTAAAATCACCAAAACACAAGGTTGAAGGCATGAGAGACTGCTTGTCATAACTTTTGAGATGCATGTAATTTGAATAAGCCAATTGCCTCACTATTTCTAAATGAGGAATCCTGTTAGGAATTGTTTTAGGCAGGAAATGGAGCTACTTCAAATCAATATTGTCTAATCATAGTGCAATCCTTGTAGGTGTACCAATCTCTCCAATTATGGTTTACCATTCCTTTTGGGTTTTTCTCCTTGGGTCTAAGGAATCTTTGTATCTTAGGGTAAAAATTGTAATCACAATAATGACCAAACAATTTGTACAAGGGCTTCACAAAGTATTCTTCGAAGTACAGGTAATTAGACCTCCTACATATCCCAAATTGAAGTCCACATTTGTATAAGCCTTATGTTCCCATCCTCATCCAAGTCCTTAATTCTTAGTTCTTCTCTCCAAATCCCCATGGATTGTCCTTCATACAAGATCATATACATAAGCAAAGAATATTGTCTGAAATTAATTGCATCACTATAGTTTTTTATGGAAACAAGTGACATATTTATGACCTTTGCCAGGTATTCTGCATAGTCGAAAGGTCTAGCATCTTGGTTTTGAACGTCTGTTGCTAAGACCATAGGATCTATAGCCATCTCAGCTAGAACATCTATTCCTATGACTTTTCCAACCGAGTAATAAGTATATTGATAATATTCTTCAAACAAATCTACAGAAAAAAGAGGTCATTCATTACTGGAAAATATTTTGAGTTGATTCCTTATGTCCTGGGGTCTATGCAAAGGCAATTTCCATCTTTTCTAACTCATGTCCATAGTGTGGTATTCTTCCAAAATATCTCTAATTCTTAGTGTAATTTTCATAGATGTATCCAATTGAAAAACCATAGAAATGTAGTCTCTGGTGATGGGGAGAAAATGTGACCCATCATGTGAATGAATCATCCTTGTTTTTGGGTTATACATTCTGGCTAGTACTTTGATTGATTCCAAATTGATAAACACATTCGGCATTGCGAGCTTTCCTAGATTCATATTCCATGGATTTGACACAAGCTTATGCCTATACTTCTTTCTATAATGGTATATGAATATGTCATATCCTTATTGTGGAATCCATACATCTCCTACGTTCTTGTGTTTATCTTCTAATTTCCCAGCTGAAGGATTTAATTGTGTTGTTCGTCTAGACTTTGGTCTAGAACCCGAACATTGTTTAATTAAATCTTGATTTAGTGGCCTCATTTCTATTTTTTGTCTTTTTATTTTGGGTTTTTCTAATGTTCCTTCCATGCTTTAAAAACCCTATTTTTCTATACTTCAAGAAAACTACAATAAAATTTTAGCTGGGTCCTTGGATACTTACTTGAACTGGTGTCTAATTCTCCAAGCTTCCTACTATCGAGCAATCCTGCGTCCTCCAATTTCCAACTCTGATTCATTAACACTCTGAGATCTTACGAGAAAAATAATCAAGATTTGGCACATATCAATCGATTATGATTCATAAATGTTGTTCCTACCAACTTGCTAATCAATGGTGGCATTAATGTCAATTGTCTCTTTGAAAGCTTCACCAGTCATTTCATCTAGGTAAGAAATACTTTTTTGCTATGTTGAAGAGACTTTATTTCCACTCTCACCAATATCTCATTTTCCCTTCGACATACTTGTACCCTCGTTTCATTTTTGGGGTAACAAAGAGACATGTGATTACTTCTCTTCGATATCATATGGTCTTTCCAAAAACTTTATCCCAGGTATTACTTTATTTACCACTTTTCTTATATTCTGAGATCTTCCTTCTTCATTATCAGAATTTTGGAGAGACTTGCAACCATCTTCCTTCAATATGTCAATGTCCCTTCAAAAATCATCTTCTTTTGTTATTAGAGTTTTAGAGAGACTTTTATTTGTGTCTCCCCGATATGAGCTTCTCTCTTCGATGTTTCTTTCCTTTATTCTTTATTTCAAAGTTTCGAAGAGACATGCTATTACTTCTCTTCGATATCCTATAGTCTCCTCGAAAGCATTGCCTTAGTGTTACTTTGTCATGTTCTTTATATTTATTTTCTCGTTATCAGAGTGATCGAAGAGACTTTCATCAATTTCCTCTCAATATAAGCTTATCTCTTTGATATTTTACTCTCAACTATTTTCATAGTGTCAAAGAGACTTTTACATTACTCAACCCGATAATTCAATGTCTCTTCGAAATTGTCACTTTGTTAGACAAGTCTTGGATTTGACAGTTGTCCATTATTTATTGCATAATAATCAGTTATGTTCAAGAGATGTTTTTTTTGTTTCCTGAATGCCAAAATAATTTAACATATTTAAAATATTAATATTTCTTCGGCGTCTTGTATTTCGGTTTATCAGAGAGACAAGATATCTTTTCCTTTTGAAAAACTCAAGTGACTTCAAAATGTCCTTTTTTGGGCTGTTAGAGATGCTTCGCAATATGTCCCTTCAAAGTGTGGTAGTCTCCTCGACATTTTGTGTTGGCTTGTTTTATCAGCTTATCAAAGAGACTACAATGTAGCTCTCCCCAAAATGGCATTGTCTCACCGAAATGTGTTTCTAGTGACAGACTTAAGGGGATGTATGTGTTAAGGTAGAGGCTATGGGGAAGGTGATTTTTGAATAATATTTTAGTGGAACAGGTTTAGGGAGATTATTATTATGGTAATTCTAGGCTTATCAAGCAAAAATGATGGTTTTTGAGGGATGTTGCTCATGGTGTAAAATTAAATGGTCATACTGAGGTGGCGAGGACTAGTGAAATTTGGGGCTAAATTTTTGGTTCTAAGAATGGCTATAATTGGGGATGAATGGGCATGAGTTCATTGCAAGAATTTAGAGCTACTCTGGGACGTAGACCACTGATGAAATGAAAAAAATAAAAAGGAATCCTAAAACTACTGTGCATTGAATAATATTTCTTTTTAAGAAAAGAAATGCTTCAAGAATTGTCCATGCACTGGAAATTCTTGACTTTCTCCTATCATGTTTGCAGATAGTATGAGTCTCCCCCACACTTGTCAGTGATAACAAATGGTCCAAGCCATAAGGCTTCAAATTTTCCATGTTTTCCCTTTTCTTGACCCCTAGCATTCCACATGAGGACCATATCTCCTATTTGAAACTTCCTTTCTTTTGTTTTCTTATCAAATAATTATTTCATTTGTGACTATAACTCTTGATTGTGCTTTTGTGCTAGATGTTTGACTTAATCCAATTCTACTAATTGTTCTATTTTGTCTTCCATGGGCTCAATAATGTCTAAATCCTCTTGTAATATAAACTTATAAACTGGTAAGAGATTTTGCAAAGGCATTCTGGCTTGGGTTCCATATACTAATTCAAAAGGAGACTTTCTAGTAGCCTTCTTTTTTGTGATCTTGTCTACCCAAACTGCTAACCTTAACTTAGAATCCCATGCCTTTTTATTACTATCCAACGTTCTTTTGATTATCTTCATAATACTCTTATTGTTGGATTCATCCTATCCATTCACTTAGGGGTGATATGGTGAAGCATATGAGATTGTTATACCATATGATTCACATAACCTTATGAATTCATTAGATCTAAAACACATGCCATTGTCTGTTATTAGCCTTACAGGGACTCCAAATCTAGTGATGATGTTTTCTAATAGGAAATTTATCACAACCTTGCTAGTATCCTATTTTGTTGGTATAGCTTCTATCCACTTTGTAAAGTAATCAGTGGCTACTAGGATCCACTTATGCCCATCACTAGATTTGTTTGTAATCTCACCTATAAAATTGATTCCCCATTGATGGAATGGGGCCTCCACTTGCATAGGTCGTAGTGGCAATGCTCCCTGATATTTCATCTTGCCAAAGAATTTTTGGCATGATTCACACTTTCTTACATAGTTGTAAGCATCATTAAAGACTTTGGGCCAATAATAACCCACTCTTAGTATCTTGTGTGCAGTAGTCTTTACCTAAAATTTTCCTCCACATACACCCTCATGCATTTCTTTCATAACATATTTTGCTTGTGTTTCATCCAAGCAAAGTAACAACACATCATCCCTATTTTTCCAGTACAAATCTCCATCCATGAAAACATATTTTGATGCATGAAGCTTCAAGGTCCTTATCTGGTTGTCATTTAATCCTTTTGTACATTTCATGTGTTTAAGGTAATATGCAATGTTAGTGTACCACTATGTTTTTTCTATGCTTGACACCTAATTTTCTTCCCCTTCTATGGTGCAAATCTGTATTGCATCCAAATTGGACTCGGCCATCAACTTTTCTATTCCTTTCCCTCTTACTAATTTAGTGATTTGAATATAATGTTAAATTCTTGGATACAATTTATCCAGTGACACCTTCTCCCAGTTACCTTTGTCTGTGAAAAAACATCTTTTACTACAACATTTGGCACATAAGCAATAACTTCTACTCCTACTAAGGCTTCAATGCTTTGAGTTCCTTTACTAGGGTGTAAGCTTGTTTCTCAGTAATGTCATATTTTAGCTCTGCCCCTTGTAGAGATTTACTAAAAAATGAAATAGGTTGTTCGTACCCTTCGTTATTTTTTTGTAACATTACAACCACCACCGTATGACATGATGTAAATGAGAATATCTGGAAGGGTTTTTCAAAGTCTGGGGATTTCAATACAAGTGCCTCCTTGATTTCCTTCTTCATTGACACAAATGCATCAATGGCTTCTCTCGTCTAGTCAATTTCATTACCTTTCCTTAGCATATTTGAGATTGGTTTTACAATCTCTACAAAGTTTGAGATAAATCGCCTAACAAAATTAATCTATCCAAAGAAATATTGGATGGATTTTATATTTTTTGGGATAGGTATTTTGTCAATAGCTTCCACTCATTCTGGATCAATTTTCACTCCATCTTTTGAGACAATATTCCCCAATAATTTTCCTTCTATGATAGCAAAATGACACTTTTTTGGGTTTAGAGAAATGCCATATTCTAGTGCTCTGATGAAAATTTTCTCTAAATGTGCACAATGATCTTCTAACTTCTTGGAGTAGGTTGTTAGATCATCCTAATATAGTACCATTATAGCATTAATCAAGTCAGCAAAGGCCACATCCATTGCTCTTTGAAATGTTGCTCCAACATTGGTAAGACCAAAGGCATTCTCACATAAACATGTCCCCTAGGGGGTGGTGAAGCGATCTTATATTGTTCTGACTCCTTTACCTTCACCAATCCATCCATCATGGATAATAGCTCACATCTTGTTACTTTCTGTAGCATTGGCTCCATATTTGGCAGAGGGTAGTTGTCTTCGAGTGATGCCATATTTAGATTCCTAAAATCTACATACAACCTAATGTCCCCATTCTTCTTTCTTACAGGTACCAGATTTGATACCCAAGAGGAGTGTCTAATTGGTTTGATAATTCCTCCATCTCTTAACTTCATAAGCTCCTCTTGCATCTTTGGTGCCAATGTAGGATTTATGGGTCGCTGCTTTTGTTAGAATGGTTTAGCATCATGTTTTAATAGTTTCTCATGTTGAAATAGGTCCTCTTTGTATGCTTTTAAATTGTCATAGGACCAGGAAAATACATGCTTATACTTTCAAAGAAGAATTATAAGCATCTCTCTAACTTTAGGACTAATATTTCTACCAATGTAGACTTTCTTAGGAGCAAGATCTGTTCCAAGGTTAATCTCTTCAACATCTTCCTGTTTAACAGGTGTAGGCTTTAAATTAAATCTATCATGTCCATCAAATACTCTTTCTAATGCCACAAGTCCCCTTGGGATTCTGTTTGTCTTAAGCTGCAATATTTCTTGTCCAAAGACAGTTTCTTTGCCATCAACTTCCTCTACGAAGGCATTCAAGTCTATCTCCTGAGATTCATATTCATCAATACAATGGAGAAACTTGATCAAATCTTCATCATCATTGAATACCTACCAGTTGTATATATTATCTGGGACAACAGGTCTTGTCTTGAATTCAACCTCTATGATTCTTTCCAATGTCATATCATCTCATTTAAGGGCCATATTTTCTAAGAATTCCGCCATTATGTTCTTTGATATTTCTATCCAATGTATTGAAAATGCATCAAAGAGTTCAATGATATCCCAAACCGCATTTCTGTATTGTTTTAGTCTTTTTTATTTGATGAGTATTTGACCCTAACTTGAGAGATAATCAATTCAGAGTGTTCATAAATGGTCAGCAGCTTGATCCCATATTTAATAGCAATGTTCAAGCCTAATAACAAGGCTTCATATTCATCTATGTTATTGGTGCGCTCAAATATTAGCAAAAATGAATACTTAAATATTTTTCCTGAGGGTGAGATGAATACGATCCCTACGCCATTTCCACCTTTGTTGCATGCCCTGTCAAAGTACATATGCCATACACCCTTATCATCAAGTTGAGCTTTGTTGTTAATTAGTTTTGTATTTTGCAATTCTAGTTGAGATTTTTCAATCCTGAAATTTCCAAGATCCATATCATAGAAAAATTTCATTTGGATGGGATCAAAATGCTCTATAACATGCTCTAATCTGGGTTCCCTATACAATTTGACTTCTTTCCCATTTACTGGTATGGTAGCATATGATAAGTCTAGTTGGACATTTCCACCTACTGTAGCTATCCATTGTCTAGACAACAACATTCCATAATAAGGAGTATCCACCAAAGTGATGTCAGTTCTATATGTTTCCTCAAGGTATGCTGCCAATTTCAATTCTACATCCCATATTACTCTAACCACTATGATTGACCTATTATCCATGGCATAGCATTTTCCATAAGTAGTGTTAACCCATAAGCCTAGTTCTTTCATAACAGCCATAGGCATGATATTGATCCTTGCTCCTTAATCGATCATACAATTTTTTACTAGCTTGTTATTTATCAATAGTGTGGTGTAGAATGGATCTAATTGAGAGGGGTTCTTTGTAAGAGTATCACCCAGATACACTTTTGGTGTTTTTGTGGCTTCTTGTTCAACATTGTTTATGTTATTGCTTTTAACTTTGGTTCGATCTTGCTGCTTACTAGATATGTTGGAGATTAGCTTAATAGCACTATTCCTATACTCATCAACCCTCATCATCTCTAGTAATGGTACAAACATTTTGACCTGAGACAATGCTTGTGTTATGTCAAATGAAGGAGTGATCACTAATTGTTCGATTTTCTTATTCTTAGTGGAATTCTTTTCTTCATATTGTATTTTATCATTGTCTGCTACCTTCCCTTGTTCCACCTTTGAACTTTATTTTGGTATAGCTTTGTAGTTCTTTTCTTTCTCTCCTTTCTTTTGATCATCATGGGCCTTTTCCTTGTGCTTTTGTTCTTTTATGAACAAGCCTCTAGGTGTTCCATGATCAACATTAGTATTCTTGTTCCTCAAGTTATAGCCGCCTTTGATTCTTACCACAACATCTAAAGTAATGGCCCTTTTTTCTTCTTCAGTGGGTGTTCTTAACTAGAACTATGGTGTGGTGTTAGATGCATAAGTAGTCTCTTCCTCCTCATCCTCCAGATCAAAGAAAACATCTTGTTGGCCCATGTTGATATTGCATCTCTGGTTATTGACATCATACTCAAAGCCTTCTTCAGAGGATGAGTATTCATCATCAATTTGATGAGGTCCCCACCCTAGCATATTTATGGTATGATCATCTATGTTTTGTTCATAGGACCATTCATTATCTTGTATGGATTGGGCTACTATGCAATATTTTGATGCATGTGGTAGGTTGCATGCCAAACACCATGGACCATTCTCCACCACATGTGTTCCATGTTTCTTCAAAGGGTTAGGGGTGTCCTTATTAAAAGTTTGTCTTTGATTACTTTCCACCGGTCTACCATCCTTCCAGTTGGTGTGGTAAGGCAAGTCATGTAGTCTTGGCCTTTCATTTCTATATTGGTTTTCTTGCCTATTTTGGTAGTTGTTGGGATTTTGTGGAATTCTAATGTTATCTCTCTTACTAATCATACCTACATAATTTCTATTGTTCTCAATATGTATAGTAGCTTTCTGAGCCTCTGTAAGGCTATTAGGGAATCTATTTCTAAGCTCATATCCAATTTTGTGGTCAAATGCTTTTAAATAAATGGACAGAGCCATAGAATCAGTGGGCTTCGATCCAGGTGATATTTTGTGGTTGTTGTGCCTATAGTACACATGCCCCATTTAGAACAAGAACCCTCTCTTTTTGGCCTTTGTCAGGTCACTTTTTTCCATCGCCTCATTTTGTGTGCCCCTAATTTTGAGCTTTGGGTAGTCAGGGACCTCAAAGTCATCATCCTCAATTGACCAAAATTCACCACCCAAAAATTCACTAAGTCCTTAGCTCCTGTGGAGGATTCCATGTAGACTTCCCTTAGCAGTTTGCTCTGACATCCTCCAGCCCCTACGGGTCCGCAGCTATGGAATTCTCTTTGCGCGTCGCTGCCTTCTCTTCGTCGTTTCATCAACGGTTGACCCAGGACGTCCACCCGCATGGCGGGTCCTGCATCCTCTTTGGTCATCATATTTCTGCTACCTATCAAATGACAATGCCTCGAGGTCCTTCCGCCTGGAAAACTCCGCTCATCCCACCGCTAGCTTTCTGAACTTTGTGCCCAGCTACCCCGTCGGTCGTCATACGTGCATTCAATGCAGTCATTAATGCACTTTTTACTATAAATATGTTTGCCTGACTTGTCATTTTCACTCGTTGCTAGTTGGAAATTTGTCAGAGCAAACAACAATCGCATCCCCTGCGCCCATACGAGCTTGTGGAGACCCTGGAACGTGATCTCTACCAAAATTCTTCATGACTCCCAAGTCAATTCGCCGCCCATATTTTAAAACGTCTCTTTGAGTATGGTTTTTTCTAAATTAATCAAAAATATTAAAAGAAACCTAAAATTCCTTTAGGCAATCGTTTAACCATTAGATTTCGTGCATTACCCATTTCAGAATCCTTTGAAAAACCATTGAATCTAGCCCTTAAAGGTGATGTAGAACTTGGCTTCCTCATCGTTGTTCTTCACAAAGCCCTGGCTCCTTTGTGACCCGCAAGCTCCCTGTCACTGTTTCCCTGGAAAACCCAATCGATGAAACACTTAAATGAAAAACTCAAGATCTTGGAACCCTTGCGGGTCCACCCTTGCAAGCTGTCGCATGTAGGCAACCCCTATCTTGTCATCATTCCTTAATAATTGGCCTTTTACTGCATCCCGCATCGCAAGTTCCACCGAAGCCATCTCTGTCAGATGCTAAAATGCGCTAAGTCTAAGTTTGTGGACCACTTCTTGCGGGTTGGCTAGTGCGGACCATCATGCCATGAATGTCGTGTCTTCGACAACAAAGCTAAAGCTACCCTCTGCTTCTTGGATCCCGCTGCCCTGTTGGTCATTTACCACTCACGCAAGAAAATTCCAAGTCAAGTCCTCCTTGCAGGCTATTTAGTACAGGCCTCCGTCGACTCTTTGCCACTACCGTAGCACCATTTCCCAACATCTGAGCTAGCACTCCCACCCACATCACGGGCTCTACATTCCTCCTCATCGATCAAAGGTTCCCAATCAAAAAATGTTAAGTCTAAACTCCTTCATGTAGGTTTATCTCTACATGGGTTTGTCTATAGACTGCCCCACCATCATCGTCGTTCTAAGCAGCCAAGGAACCCCATCAGTCCACTTTACGGACTCCACCCTCGCCATTTCCCTCTTATTCTTCATCACGAAAAATGACTAAGTGTGGCGCCTTGAAAACCATTCCTTATGGGTTGTTGTCTATGGCCCGTCGTCGCCTGGGTGTTGTTTGCTAATGGTTGTGCCTCCTCTTCCACCCGCATTGCGGAGTTTGAGCTCTTCTTTGTCATCCAAGTTTGTTTAAAGCAAAATACCTAAGTGAAATGTTTGGCAGGCCCGAATGTGCGGACCATCACGTGCAGACCATCGTCCCATCTTCGTCGTTCCTTAACAGATTTTCATTGGTCCCTGCCCGCATGCCTCAAAATGATCAAACCAAAGGGACAATGTTCACACCTTCTTGGCCACCTACGAGTCCCTCATTGTGGAACTTTGCATGAGGGTTTCCATCCCTTAACCATTGTTTCTCAATGGAAAAGCTACAAATGACTGTGAAGCCCCTTGCTTCTGCATGCCCTGAACCCGCACGAGCAAGGTAACCAATCAAGTGCTTCCAAAGACTTCATAACTGATATCCTTGTATACCAAATGCCTTGTTGAAAATATTAACTGCCAAAACTTCAATGTGGAACTTTGAGTGCGGGTGGCTGTCTGCGGGCCACTGTGACCCTGGCGTCGTTATGCTCCTGACGGCTCCCAATCCAAAGAAACCCGCATCCCCGGGTCCGCATCCTTGAATTTGATCTGAACAAGCCTCAAATGATGAATGATAATGGACTTTATGATCTTTTGAAGATATTCTTGGATCTAACCCTCATTTTGCAAGATTTAACTAACGCTTCCTTAATTTTTATGTGAATATGCTTATTGCACCTTTGTATACAGGATTTATGGAATCTACTACAGGACCATCGAGCAATTTTGTAGAGAAAGAGAAAGGAAAGAAGCCTGTGAAATTTCCAAGAGGAAAAGAGGAGAAGGACAAAATGAAGTACCAGTTCCATGGGGTGGAGTGCACCTCCAAAGTCACTTCTACTTGGGATTTAGTATCAGATACCAACCTCGGACATGTGGATATAGATGAATTTAGGTGAAGGGTCATGATCAACCTCGCAACTAAAAATGACCAAAAAATCAGAAAGAGTGGCCTCGTCAAGACAACCAGCTTTCCACCTACTCTCATTACTTTGGAACTAGTCATGGTATGCAAAGAATGCTACCATAGCAATAGAAAGATTATTGATCATGATAACAGAGTGTTGGAAAATCTGTTTGCTCGATCCATAGGCCAAACATTCCATATTCCTACGTTCGATGTCATGGAGGAAACAGAGAAGGGATATGCTAAAAATATGTGGAAGGAAGACCCTCTAGGGTGCAAAAAGTTGATCAACCAACATTGGTTGATGGAGAAGAGGGGTAGTGCTGCCAAGGTGCCCCAGGAGTTATTTAGAAATGATTTATATGAAGAGTACAATGACTTGGTAACCTTGTTGAGTAGACTAATGGGCCTCCCCATTGCTGCCTTCTTTCAGGAATGGATGTTCTATTTCATTGAGGAGATCATCCATGGAAAAGAAAAGTTTCACTAGGCAAAGATGATCAGTGATAACATGCACAACCAGCTTATGGCTATGAAGAAAACATCCCAATTCTATATGACCTCCTACTTGGTGTACCTACTAGTGGAGGCATTCCCATACAAGGGCCTCTTTGTCTTACCGAATCCAAATCTAGGGAGAGGAGAACTTAAAGTATATGACTGCTACGCACAGTTGTAATATAGGAATTTCAAGAGAGAATACCTGAGAGTAAACGATGCCTTCATTGGGCACATTATTATACTCCTTGGGGGAGATTTTGAGAGAAGAGTCTTGCACAATGCCAAAGCATTCATCCAGAGATTTGGGTACCTATTCATACAATTCCAAAAGTTCACATACATTAGAACAGAAGGGTTCTCTGAAAGACCCTACAAGCTACAACGGTACCCCAATGACCAGATGATCATATTGGAGGTCTTCCGACAACTGCAGAATGCCCACGCCCTATTATTGAGCAACACACATAGAGGAGGGATCTCATGTCCCCTAACCTTTGGACAAGGAATTTATGTTGTTCTTGCCGCCCAGTGCGTAGAGTATTCAGAAAAGGAGATAGTTGAATACAATTTGGACCTCCACACAACCCGACCAAGAATGCACCCGTATGGGAAACTGAAGAAACGGGTTGGAAAATAGTATGCTCATCTGCGTCATATCAAGGACTTCTGGGCCAATTTCCAGGATGATAAGGAAGTGCAAATGAGGCACTACATGTGGATGATGACCCAATTTGTGTAGTCAATAAACTTGTTTCTTGTGCCTAATCAAATTGTGGAGGAAGATGACACCATTCTTGATGAAATATTTGATGTTGTAGCCAACTTGCCACTATTGCTAATAGATTGGGATGAAGAAGAGGTCAATGACCTCGATATAGTAATACGACCAATTGAAAATAGGACAAGGCAATGGGTAGATGCTCAAATCGCCTAACTCAAGGTGCAAGGTGCAATGATAACCTACTGTGAGCTCAAGGATGAGCTCGAAAGTGAAACCAATAGTGAAGCAACTACCACCCCAGCAAAAGAGGCCCCTAAATCTCCTCCTACAACAAGATCAAGGAAAAGGAAGGATGTGCCCGAGCACCATCCCAAGCACAAGGTATATACACAGAAGGCTACAAAGGGAGAATCCTTGAAGAAGGAAAAGAAGACAAGAGGATTCATCAGTAAAATACCAACAATTGAAGAGGATCCACAACAAGAGGTAGAAGAATTTGTGAGCGGCCGCAATCACCACCTACCACCTCTGCTCCCACCGCTACCGCTACCATTGCCACTCCTCCACCTCTTGCATCTCAGGCACTGCATGTTTCCTCTCCACCCATTGTGGACATCCAAATCCACCTTGCTTCCACATCGCCAATGGTCTCGATTATGGTATTGGATTCCTCCTTAGCCATGACATCCCCACTGTCGTCTGCCTCGCTGCCTCCCCCATTTACCACTCTCTCTGCCTCCATGCCAATAGTTGCCATTGCTACTATGCCACCACTCACCTTTCTAGATGCCTTTGCGAAGTATATGCAAGGAATACCCGCTAAACTCTATGGGGCAATAATGAATCCCACAGTTCAAGCTGTGATGGCCTAGATTATTGTTGGCTTGCCCGTTCCTCCACCACCTACAGAGCCACCAAAGATGGAGGCTACCATGCAGATATCTGAAGAAATGGAGAAACGCCAGAGGGAGGCTACCAAAGGAATAATTAAGGAGCCCAAAGATCCTTTTAAGGATGATTACTTTGAACACCCAGAGGGAAAAGTGAGTATCAACTTGGACAAGGTGGCATCCAATGAGGAGAAGTTGCACTCTTCAGTTGAAGACACCAAGGCTCTCAACACCAAATACATAATAGAGATCTCAGATCAAGAACTGGAAGAGTATTTGTCCCAACAGCTCAAGGATGTAGGAGAAGAGGATGAATATGAGAAGCAACCTTCTGAAGAGAAAGAAGATACTAATATCAACGTAGAGATGCAAGAAGAGCCTCCTCTAACTAGCCAAGACAAGGGCCTTATCCAAGATGAGGAAGTGCATCCTGAAAGGGAAGAAGAAGAGAAAGAAGAAGAAAAGGAAGAAAATGCACCAAAGAAGAGCCCCGAGCTGGAACTTCATATAGAGCTCGAACAGGAAGAAGAAAGAGTGTGTCAGAAAGTGGAGATCACTGAAGAGAACATAGCCTCCACTGAGTCAAACAAGGAAAAGGCTATACACATTGAGGACTCTGATGAAGAAGAGAGAATCGAACAAGAGGCCCCGGGCCATGAAGAGAAATAGCTCCAACATGCACAAAGAGAGGAAGGTGATCATGAATCACAAAAAGGGGAAACTCAAGTGCCCGATTGGCTAGAGAGATAGCTACAAAAGAAGGCCCCTACGGTTGTTGATTTGGCCCGACTCGAGGCTATACTAGCCAGAGTGCAGACAAAGACAAGGAAAGAAAAGAATCCAAGTGTTTGTTCTCACATCATAGTTGATGCATCTGAATCAATGACAGTGCAGATTGCCACCCCCATGACAAACAAAGGTGAAGGACCCAATTATAGCATCTCTACCATCAACTTGGACCCTGCAACAAGAAATCAAAAGATTGATGAGTTCCAAGGGTTCATAGAAATAATTATACAGCAAATGAACAAGGATCAATCCTCTAAGGAGGAGTTAAGGCACAGGTGGCAGATCTTACCGCCTATATTTAGCAATGGATGTCCTTGAAAGAAGAGGTCCCAACAACATCATCCACGCCCTCGCTTCTCTCTTAAGAGGAGCTCACCAGAATGGAGAAGATGAAGAATTGGACTAAGGCCACTGTGGATTGGTTCTAATGAGTGTTGTACAATGGTGACATGGGCATATGCCATGCTACTTGAATGACCAACAAATTATGAGATTTGCAAAAATAGCTAGAGGGCACATAGAAGATATGTCACCAGTTCACTGAGTTGTATAGGATCACGTATCCTAAGCTCGGGGCCATTCTCAAGATGCCCGGGAAGACATGGGAAAAGGAACTGGCGCTTGTCAAAGATGACCACTGGCTAGTAGAGACTTGGAAAATGGGTTTGGATCATAGGAGGGATGTCTTGGAAAGAGTGCAGTATGAGGTTGAGCTTGACCTCGAATGGGTCATAGAGCAAAGAACGGACAATGAAGACTATCTTAAGCTGATGACTGATTATGACATGCCCGCCCTGGAGCTGGATCTAGAGAAAATCAAGCCATTCTTTTGCAAGAAGATGGAACAAGGGGCTATAGATGTGCTAACATCAGATTTCATGGAATTCACTATGAGGGAATTCACTTAGTCTGAGCAAATAATCAAGGCCACGTAAGATGCACCAAGCACTAGGAGAAAATCATTGGAAAATTTAAGAGGTTGACCTTCCAAGTCCTTCAATCCGATGTCATGGAGTGGGACAAGCTTTAGGCACTAATTGAAAAATTTGTGGAGTATGCCACCCTTCAGAAGAATGAAGGAAAACCAGTGATTGATGATGATTTTCTGACAGTATAGATGGAAAAAGAAGGCAGTCACTAGAAGACAAAACTACTACAATATCAGAATCACTAGAGGACAAAATAGGAATAAGACAAAAATGTATTTTATAATGATATATTTTGGGGGTAGGTGAAAGTCTAATGTAAAATGAATCTTGGTCACACAATGAGAGTAAATCCTGGCCATTCATTTCACTTTTGGAAAACTATAAATAGGGGTCTCCTCTCATTTTCAAAGAAAGAGTTGAGTTGTTGTGTAAAGACATGCTGCAAAAATTTTAATAGAATTTCATTATTTTGATGGATTCTTGTGCTTCTCACATGTTGCATGATTCATCTTCTTAAAATTGATAGATTTAGATAGAATTTAGTTTGTTGTTCTAAGTATTTAAAATTGCCTTTAGTAGTTTAGTTAATGTTGTTCATTGTGTTAGGGTTAGAGATGGCAGATATCTAACAATTAAATGCAGATTTTAATTAATAAACAGAGAAACTAAAATACACACAAAATAAATCATAACACAGATAATTTAACGTGGTCCACCCAATCCAGGCTACATCCACCAAACCACAGCCATCCAATATTTTTATTATTCAGTGTAAAACCTATTACAATCTTGCGAATAATCGCATTTTTCATTATACTGAAATACCCATCCGAACCCCTTTTGTCAAGCTTAGAAGCTTCCAGATTTTTGGGTTCTACAAAATTGGATTTTTCCTTACAGTATAGCATGATCAGTCGCCACATACCAACAATCTCCCACTTGGAGACTGATCAGGTTCCATACCAACACAATCTCCCACTTGGAGACTGATCCTGGATGACACTGCTGCAATTACAGCTCCCACTAGAAATAAGTACCTTGGACCCTGCTACTCTGTTATACTTGAATTCAACCTTGAAGACCAACCGAAGCTGAAGAGGAGCTCAGCTTCTCCCTTGTCACCGTCTTCGTAAACATATCCGTTGGATTGACATCTGTATGTATCTTGTCCAGCTTGACCTATCCATCCTCCAACACTGACCGAATGAAATGATATCTCAACTGTATGTGTTTTGTTTTAGAATGCAAAGCATAATTCTTTGCAAGATGTATAGCACTCTGACTGTCTATAAATAAGTAATTTCCAGCCTGTTGTTTTCCCAACTCATCCATGAAAAGTTGCAGCCATATCATCTATTTTGCCGCCTCTATTGCAGCAGCATACTCTGCCTCTATGGTGAATAAAGCAACCACCTTCTGCAATCGAGAAATCCAACTCACTGCTGTCCCACCAACTGTAAATACATAACCTGTGGTACTTCGCCCGGTATCTATATCCCCTACTAAATCTGAGTCAACATAGCCTTTTAAATCAATATTATAGCCCCCAAAACATAAACAATTATTGGATGTACCTCTCAAATACCTAAGAATCCATTTTACCGCATTCCAATGCTCAACTCCGGGATGACTCAAATACCTGCTAACAACTCCCTACGAGCATGTGCAATATCTGGTCTAGTACATACCATGGCGTACATTAAACTGCCTACAGCTGAAGCATATGGTACCTTGGACATTTTTTCTTCCTCCTCTTGTGTCTTTGGACACATATCCTTAGTCAATTTAACATGACTAGGCAAAGGTGTGTTGACAGCTTTTGCATTCTCCATATGAAATCTATGCAACACCTTTTCAACATAATTAGCCTGAGATAAAAAAAATTTCTGTTTTTCCTATCTCTACAAATTTTCATACCAAGGATTTGTTTTGCTGCCCCCAAATCCTTCATAGCAAAAGATTTTGCTAACTATTGTTTTAAACTCACTTATGTGATCCATGTTAGACCCATACTACAAGCATGTCATCAACATATAAACACAAAATAATGTAGCTATCATTATCCAACCTCTTAAAATAAACACAATGGTCATAATTACATGCTGTAGCCTTGCTTAGCCATAAAACTATCAAATTTCAAGATACCATTGTCGAGGTGCTTGCTTCAAGCCATATAAACTTTTCTTCAATCTACACTAGTTTCTCCTTACCTTTGACCTCAAATCCTTGTGGTTGTTCCATTTATATTTCCTTTTCCAAATCACCATGGAGAAAGTTTGTCTTAAAATCAAACTATTCTAAATGCAAATCTTTAATAGCCATGATACTTAAAACAATACGAATAGAAGTCATTTTAACAACATGAAAAAAAATCTCATCAAAATCAATACCCTTTTTCTATGCAAATCCCTTTACAACTAATCTGGCTTTAAATGTTTTCTTACCTCCATCCTCCTCTTTCAACCTATAAATCCATTTGTTTGGTAAAGCCTTTTTACCTACAGGCAACGTGCATAATTCCCAAGTTTGATTTTTCAGCAAGGAGTCCATTTCTTCTTCCATTCTATGCTCCCACTGAACCTTGGTATCCACCTACATACTTCATCCCTTAATATTACGGTTCACCATCATCAGTTAACAAAATAGTATAAAGAGGGAAGAATCTTTTTTGGAGGTCTACTTAACTTGTGAAGATGGAGTCTAGCGAGGAGTTTGTGGTGAGGTATTTTTGTTCTTAACATTTGTTACCCGATATGAGGAATAGCGGAAACATCATTGTTGGGAATATCAAAGCCAACACTACATAATCATTTCTTTCTTCTCATGCTGCGTAGCGGATCTTTATTACAACACTTTTTCATTGACTATGACATCCACCTTCTCACAATTTTTTTGATTTTCAAAATCCCAAAGCCTATAACCAAATTCATCAATGCCATATCCAACAAATACACATTTCTTTGATTTTGCATCAAGCTTGGTTCTATTTTCGGAATCTACATGTGCAAATGCTTCACAACCGAAGGTTTTGAGAAAAGAATAACTCACCTTCTTACCTTTCCATGCTTCCTCTGGAATACCACAACCCAAAGGATTAGAGGGACCTCTATTGATCAAATAAACAGCAGTGTTTACAATCTCTACCCATAATTTTAAAGGCAGCCCAGCATGCAATCTCATAGTTCGTGCATGCTCTATTATTGTTCTATTCATGCGCTCAGCCACTCCATTTTCCTGTGGAGTCCTTGGAACCATTTTTTGCCTATGAATACCATTAGAGGAACAATAATCTTCAAACTCTTTACTGTAATACTCACCACCATTATCAGATCTGAGACATTTTATCTTTTTACCCGTCTCATTCTCAACCAAGCTTCTCTATTTTTTAAAAGTTTCAAATACATCAGATTTTTGCCTAAGGAAATAAATCCATACCTTCCTAGTTGCATCATCAATGAATGTAACATAATACAGAGAGCCACCGAGAGAAGATACCTGAGCTGGTCCCCATACATCAGTATGCACAAGCTCCAATTTCTCATCTTTCTTTTGCTTCCCATCCTTGAGAAAACTTACTCTCTTTTTTGTTTTTCCATACACACAACTTTCACAAAATCCATATTAACACATTTAGACTGGTAAAAACATTATTTGAATGAAGTACTTTCATACCTTTTGCACTCCTTATGCCTAAGTCTATTATGCCCGCAGTCTTTGATTCGAGTCCACAGCAACTGTATGATCTTTTACCTGCTTAACTGCAGCAACTGTTCCTAAACATTGACCCTTTTCCATAACAATTAAAGTAGAAGGAACAATATGACCTGTACAAAGATATAAAGTGCCTACTTTCACACCTTTTTCTACTACTAAGGCACCCTTTGTGACCTTCCAATTTTTATCACTAAATGTAACAACACAACCTTCATCATCTAGTTGCCCTGTTGAAATTAAATTTCTGCTTAACTTTGGAACATGCTTTACCTCACGTAGTAGCCAATGATTCCCATGGGGGGTAGCATGAAATGAAGCCCCTGAATCTAACACCCAAGAATCATCAGCATTATCAAGGGAAAGAATCAAAGCATCTTCATCAGATTTATTACTTACCACATTTGCATCTTTACTTCCTTCCTTTTTGTCTCATTTATTTTTCCGAGACCAGCAATCTTTCTTCAAATGACCCGGCTTACCACAGTACCAGCAATCCCTCTTATCTCTAAATTGGGACTTTCTGTCCTTTGATTTTCCTCGTGACTTCCCATGATTTCTAGAATTGTTTCCTCTCTCCTTTGTTCTGCCCCTACTTTCTGCATTCAAAACACTGCTTGATGTGGATGTTCCACCTGAGCTTTTCCTACGAATTTCCTCGCTCAAAATAACACCAACAACATCATCAAATTTCAATGTGTTCAAACCAGAAACAGAATTGCTAACAGCCATTACCAAGCTATTTCAGCTTTCAAGCAAAGAACACAGAATCAAAAGAGCCCTAACTTCTTCATCAAAGTTTACTTTTACAGAAGTTAATTGACTGGTGACCGTATTAAACTCATTTTAAATGATCGATGCTTGACCCACCTTCTACCATTTTCATATTAAATAAGCGGCTTCATAAAGAAATGCCTTATTTGAAGTGGGAAGGCTTTTCATATAACGGCGGGGTTTTCATCAACTCTTGAGTTGTCTTTGCTATTAACCAATATTGAGCATGCCAGATTGTGCAAGCACAAGCGAATCTTGTCAAAACCTTTCTATCCAAGATCTCCCAGTCCTCATTTGACATTGATGCGAGTTTCTTGGTTTTTCCTTCCAATGGCCACCATAAATCCTTCTGATAGAGATAGTCCTCCATCTGCATCTTCCATAACTGATAGTTCTGCCCATTAAACTTCTCAACCTTCTTACCCTCGTCTGTCATTGCTCCCACTCAACCGTGAGATCTTTCCTATAGACGATAATCAAAACACAACCCGCTCTGATACCACTTGTTAGGGTTAGAGATGGCAGATATCTAACAATTAAATGCAGATTTTAATTAATAAATAGAGAAATTAAAACACACACAGAATAAATCATAACACAGATAATTTAACGTGGTTCACCCAATCCAGGCTATATCCACCAAACCGCAACCATCCAATACTTTTATTATCCAATGTAAAACCTATTACAATCTTGCAAATAATCACGTTTTTCATCATACTGAAATACCCATCCGAACCCCTTTTGTCAAGCTTAGAAGCTTCCAGATTTTTGGGTTCTACAAAATTGGATTTTTCCTTTTTCATTGATTTTTCCCTTTTTTGGTGATCACGTGAAAAAATAGGAGGAAAATCCCCGGACCTTGGCAAGGATAGGGGCCGGGGTGTACAGTATACCATGGGCTATACAGTGTATGCAACCTAAAATGGTCACCTAGACTTTAGGCCCCATTTATTTAATTTGTCAACATCAACTTTCTGAATCAATGATTGTTGCATTTTCAAATCAAATTTCTTAATCAATTCATAACTATTTCAAATGTTTCAATTTTCCCTAAGGTTTGAATGCTTCATTAATTTTATTTAATCAAAAGAAATAAATCCTTTTTAATAAATAAAATAATGTTATTTAATTGAAGTTAATATTACTTAAATAAAATGATGCTATTTAATTAAATAATTTATTTTTATTTTTATTAATGTCATTTCTAAATTACATAATCTTATTTTATTTTGATAAAGAGATATTAACATCATCCCAAATAAAGAATAAAATAAATGAAATATCCTCTCAAGAATATCCTGTGATGAAAAAAATGGAAACAAATCAGTTAAAAGGGAAATAAACTAAAAAAGAATTACAATCAAGATTTGTTTCTATTTTTCTATTTATCCCACATTGCTTCTGAATTTTCTTTCAATTCCACTTTTGCCTATAAAATGAGCCCTCTCATTCTCATTTAAAAAATCATGAATTTTTACATCAGACTTATGCTACAAATTTTTTTGAATTTTATCATTTGAAATTACACATTAGTTTGATTTTATAAGCATCTTAGTTTTAGAGCATATAGTTTAATATTACATTTTAGCTCATCTTAGTTTTAGAGCATATAGTTTAATATTACATTTTAGCTTAATCTTCATAGTAGATTAATTTGTAAAGTAATTCATTTATGGCATTGCATGTAGATCAATTTTCATTTCAATAAATTAGTTTTGTTTATTGTATTTTATAGTCATTTAGATTAGTTTGCATTGTTGCATTGCAAGAACAGGATTCATGGAGATTGGCATTCTTGCTTCTCCTCTTTGAATCTCTCGTTCCGAGACTGTATTTGCAGGGGTAACTGGGTCAATCTGAGGGCCACAATATCAATCCCTACTCTTCTCGGATAGAGAGCTGTGAATTGATTTGCAATGACTCATTATTGAGTATCCTTGCATGCAAGGATTCACAGAAGTATAACATATTTTCAGTTATACATTTTGGCACCCACCGTTATATCTTTTTATTCCAGTATTTTTTTTTGTCAGATTAGCGGGGTTTTTCATCATTTTTTAAAAAAATTTGACTTTGATCTCTCAAATAGTGCATGCTGGTGCAAAACGGACTCCATAGATGTGCTCAGAAGGCCCAAAAACCCCTATTTTCATATAAAATATGATAAGGTTTGCTGAAAATTAATTTTTTAGTGTTTTGAAAAATTTCAAAATAATTGCCAGAAAAAATTCATACGGATCCGTACGGACACATCGATTTATGTACCATTTTGATTTATGTGCTACCTCGATTTTCGTGCATGAAGGTTCAACTAAATATTTTATTAATTTTTTCATCTTTAAATTAATAAAAAAAATTGGTTTAAAGCCTAAATGAGCATATTTAGTAAAATGGTCATATCTTGAGCATATGGTCTCTGTTTTTCGAAAACGAGATATCGTCGGAAAGCTGCTTCCGACGCCATTCCAGTGGTACTAGTATTTTTTTCTGATTTTGCCATTTTGATACCTTTTTCGCCTGTCAAAGCCAGAAGTTGTTGTTTTCACTTCGGAAGGCGTAACTTTTGCATCCTGGCTCTATTTTTCGAAAACAAATAGGCGTTGGAAAACTAGTTATGCCCTCTTCTCAGATATCAGACCTATTTTTTGCAAAAATTTTACCAGGTATCTGATTTATTTGTTAGAACTCAGTCTTTATCTTTTGAGTTATTTTCTTGGGAAACGTGCAATCAGGAGTTTTTTTTTAGATCCAAGAGGAATTTTTTTTTTAATTTAGATTAGATTTTTAATTTTATTAATTTAGATTAGTTTTGTTTTAAATTTTTAGTTTAGTATTAGATTAATTTAGTTTAATTTTAGTTTTGTTAACTAATTCTTTTTAGATTAAATTTTGACTAGATTAAATTAGATTTTTAATTAATCTCTTCTTTTTTTTTATAGATTCCAACTTTTGTTCTTCTAGTTCTTCTGAATTTATTTTTTTTTCACAGCATAACAGTTTCTGCAGGACGCCAGTCAAAGAACTTGAAACACACTAACGGTTTGATTGCAGGACGCGTGACAAAGACTTAAAAACAAACACTTACGCTTGTCAAAGATCTTATTTAAAAAAAAAAATATTGTGTTTGTTTTCCTGCTTTTCAATTCACATATTCTAATTAGGGCTTCGTTAAAATTCTTAGGAGTTTCGATAGTGAGTAGGGAATTTGGCTCTTTGTTACATGGAGGTGATGACCATGGACAAATCCAGGCTCCTGATGATCTTACTAATATGATGAACTCTTAGGGAGCGGAGCAAGGTAGTGAATCTTTAGCACTTTCACTCGTCAGGGGATTATGCTCTTCTCTCATTGAGAGAATCAGAAACCCAAAAGCGTGGGGATTTGGTGAAGTGAAACTAGCTCGGTGATTAAGGTTGTTTAGCGTGTTTGGGTAAAGAGACGAGCTAGAGAAGTATGCTCTTCTCCTTTTGGGAGAATCAGAAAATCAGAAACCCGAATCCGAGCCATGTCCAGTGTCACCTTTAGAGGGCCTGCCAGAAGTTGAACCTCCGGGAATGACCCAAGTGAGTACACACCTATAGCCGGTGATTCCACCTCACTATAATAAAGAACGTCTTGTTGAGTCTAAAGACTCCAAGACCATAGTAACTTCTTTTCCATGACTTGGACGATCATCATGGAAAAGCTCTATTTATTGCACTGAGTGGTGCCGCTCCGAGCCCTGCTTGCGGGGGTGTGTGATTTTCAGGTGTTGGTGTGGCTGCGAGGCCCGAGCTCTGTATCAGAGGCACCGAAGGTTATTGTGAATAGAAGCCAAGTAAAAACCTCTTAATTAGTTTCCTACCCGGTTCACCTCCGAAAGGAGTCATAATCTTTGCCCAAGGAG
>VDFB02079217.1:0-33405 GCA_007258455.2 Sequoia sempervirens | reverse complement strand
CCTCATCCAACAATGGCAGCTCCAATGAAGATATAACCCGTTGTCCAAGTGCCTTTTTGAGGCATGAAACATGAAACACATTATGAATCTTGCTGCTCTCTGGCAGCTCCAACTCATAGGCTATCTCCCCAACACGCCAGATGATCCTGTAGGGTCTATAAAACCTGTGTTTGAGTTTCTCCACACTGCTCTTCTTCAAAGAAGACTATCTATAGGGCTGCAAACGAAGGTAGACCAAGTCCCCCACCTCAAAATTGCACTCAACCCTGTGTCTATCAACATAAGTCTTATGCTCATTTTGTGCCACCTGCAAGTTATCCTTGAATGCTCTCAAGATGTCCAAACTCTCCTGGATCCAATCCTTAGCCTTAGGAGCTCTACTCTTCCCAAAATCCAAGTCCAAGAATGATGATGCATCATATCCATATAGTGCCCGGAAAGGAGACATCCCAATAGACATATGATAAGTGGTATTATAACAATACTCTCCCAAGTGCAACCACTTAATCCATGCCTTCTGTTGTCCCGAGATGTAGTTGCGCAAGTACCCCTCAATCCACTTATTCACAGTCTCTGTTTGACCATCTTTTTGAGGATGGTAACTTGTACTCGGAGTCAATTCAGTATTTGCCAACCTGAATAGCTCTTGCCAAAAAGCACTCAAGAATCTACTATCCCTGTCACTGACTATATACCTCGATAGCCCGTGTAACCCGAAGATCTCTCTGAAAAACAACTCAGCTACCTGCGATACCCTATACTCTGTAGGAATAGCAAAGAAGTGAGCATACTTCATCAATCAATCCACCACCACAAATGCAATCTCACCCATGTACCTTGGGTAGACCTGTGATGAAGTCCATGGAAATACTCTCCCACTTCTGCTCTGGAATGAGCAATGGCTGCAACAGACCAGCCGGATGTGTATGCTCAGACTTGTTCTGCTGGCAAGTCACACACTCCCTAACGTGTCTCAAAACATCCTCCTTGAGGCCCTTCCACGAGAACCTCTCACTGACCTGTCTATATGTCTTAAAGTAGCCTTGATGGCCTACTAGAGGAGTGTTGTGAAGCCTGCAGTATTTGCTCCTTCAAGTTAGACTTTGGCACCAAGTAGATCCTATCCTTGTAGAAGATCACATCATCCACAACTTGGTACCTATCATCCTGTACTCGTCCATCTAGTACCTCGCATGCAAATTTGTTCTTGGAGTATTCAACTAACAAGAGAGACTTCCAATCAACTGAAATCTTTGAAAGGGAACAAGCGGTAAGCTTCCTGGAAAGGGCATCAGCAACAACATTCTTCTTCCCTTTCACATACTCTATATGAAATTATAGACTTGTATCTTACTGACCCATTTTTGCTGCCTCTCGTTCAAATCTTTCTGCTCCAAGAAATACCTGAGACTATTGTGGTTCGTCCTCACCACAAACTTCCCTCCAACCAAGTACTGTCTGAACTTCGCCAATGCATGCATTATGGCAAGCATCTCCTTATCATATATGGAGTAAAGTCTCTTAGGTCCTCTCAACTTGCAGCTCTCAAAAGCAATGGGGTGTCGGTTATGCATCAAGACCGCTCCTATGCCTTCACCCGATGCACCACACTCAAGAACAAAAGGCTAGGTGAAGTTTGTAAGTGCTAAGACTGGGCAACTACTCATCACCTCAAACTTTTCAAAAGCTCATTGTGCCTCATCAGACCAACTGAATGCACCCTTCTTAGTGAGATCTATCAAAGGTGCTCCCAACTGCAAAAATCCCCTCACAAAGCGTCTGTAATAGCTACACAACCCAAAGAATCCTCGCAGCTCCATGAGTGTCCTGGGTGTTGGCCAATCAAGTATTGCTTGTATTTTCTCTTGGTGAACCTATACCCCCTGTGCACTGATCACATGCCCCAAGTATAAAATCTCCCTAAAGCCAAACTCACACTTTGAGGCCTTAGCATACAATGACTGCTCCTCCATGATAGTCAAGACCTCATCTAGCTTTCTCAAATGACCCTCCCAAGTCTTGCTATAAATGAGCAAGTCATCAAAGAATACCAAGAGGAACTTACGCAATTGCTTATTGAAGATATGGTTCATGCATGACTGAAATGTAGCAGGTGTGTTCGTCAACCCAAATGGCATAACCAAGAACTCATAATGCCCATAGTGACATTGAAAAACTGCTTTGTGTATATCCTGTTCTCTGACTCTTATCTGATGGTACCCCAAGCAAAGATCTATCTTGGAAAAGTAGACTGCATGTAGCTCATCCAATAGCTCATCAATCCTAGGTATCGAGTACCTATTCTTAATAGTTTTATTGTTGAGAGCTCTATAGTCGATGCACATCCGCATGGTTACATCCTTCTTCACCAGGACCACAAAAGAAGCAAATGGACTAGAGCTTGGTCGTATATGCCCCATCTCAAGCAATTCCTTGATTGCTTTCTTAATCTCATCCTTAAATTTCTTAAGATGACAATAGGGGGTGGTGATGACTAGTTTGGCCCCCTCCTCCAATTCAATGGTATGCTCAAATCCTCTATCTGGTGGCCGCCCTGGAGGTATCTCCCCAAACACCTTGTCATGCTTCCCTAATAGCTCTTGAATGTCAATGTGATATGGCTGATCCAAATCAGGAGTCTCCTTAGTGGTGATCAAACACTCTGTTGCCCATGCTACATCACCATGGTGGAAAATGCTCTCCATTCATTTAGTTGATACTATCTTTGGTGCCCCAATAGTCATACCTCTAAGCACCACTCATTTGCCATTTGTTGTCCTAAACTTGAGCTCCATAGTCTAGAAATTCTGTGAATATTTCCCCAATGAGTGTAACCACTAAATACTGAGGATGGCATTGGTGTCTCCTATATCCACCACATAAAAGTCATCAGTAACTGTGTAATTGCCCAGTGTGATAGGCAACTAAGGAACCCTCCGTGTACATGTCATATTGTAACCATCCGCCACCATAACATTAAAGCCCTTGAAGTCTTTCGCTAGTATTCCCTACTTTGCCAATAGGGCTACATCAATGAAGTTGTGGGTGGCCCCACTATCAATCAAAACTGTGACCCACTGACCCTACAAAACTCCTCTAACTCTAAAGGAGTTAAATCTCGGTGTGCCTGATAAAGTAGTAACAGTACTACTTTTTCCCTTCTCCTGGGGCTGCTCCTCATCTGAGCTGTTGTCCTCACTATCATGTGACTGTCCATCATCATCACTGTCTTCACTCTCTGATATGAACCTTGCCTTTACCTAGGCAATGGTGTCCAGGCTCCTAGTGCTCCCTGCAATGATAGCATATTTGTTTTCTTCTGCACTCCTGGCGATCCTCTTCCTCTTGTTTGCTCCACTTGGGTCGTTCCTTCTGAGCGGGTTTCTTGCCCTTGTCCTTTTGTGAGGAAGAATTGTTAGGCAGATATTTGTTCTTTTGATTGCCTGAGAACTTGTTCTTTTGATTGCTAGACTCCATGTCTCTAGCTTTCTTGATTGCCTCTTGTAATGAAGTAAGGTTGAGAGCTTTAGCCCAACCTCTCAAGGGATCCATCAAACCATCCATGAATAGAACCAACAACCTTCTCTCTGAGATATCCGTTACTAGAACAGCCAACCTCTGAAAATCAGTAATATAAGTATCCAATGACCCCCACTGCTTGAGCTGAGCTAACTCCTTGAAATGTAGTTCAAGATCCTTAACATCGAATCTCTCAATCAACCTTTCAATGAATTCTGCATAGGAGGTGATTTGGTCACGGCACATTGTGACCAATCCATGATGCCACCATTTATGAGCAACCCAATCTAAATGTATGGTAGCATATTTAATTGCTTCATCTTCGGGCATAGGGTTTAGCTGAAAATAAGTATCAACTTTTTGCACCCAAGCTCATGTTGATGTCTTCCCTGATCCATCAAAGTAAGGAAAACTCAATTTGCCTACCTTCCTTCTGAGTTCATTGCGTTGCTCCCGGTTACCCCTGTCGGGTCTATGTCTCATTCTTAAATCCATGTAATCCTAGAGAGAAATATCATGTTGAAATCCTTGACCAGCATCAAGCCAATCCTGTCTAAGTTGCTCCTGCAGCTCGATCAATGTGATTTCAGTATTTTCTTGTGGCTCCTCTGTTTGGGAAGACAGGCATCATGGGTCTTGACCCTGCTTGTGTATCCCGATGGTAAGGAGTCCTGTTGTTGACCGAGTTGTCTCCTTGTCCATTGTTGCCTCCATTGTTATTATTGTTGTGCATATTTCTTGTCATAAAATCCATCATCTGTGCTAATCTCTTATTTGTTCTCCTTTGCTCATTTAGAAATACATTCATGAGTGCTTCCTGTTGTGACCTAATTCACACCTCGCCCCATTGCAAATGGGGACCCTTGTTGTTTGCTTTTTAGGGTTTTGCTTTCGCGCCTCGTTTTGTCTGCTTTTCGTTTGGGGGTTTTAAGTCTTAATTTTGAACGGTCACCCGAGTCGAGTCAGTGAATTTTCGCCTGGATCACTAAATAAATGTCGCCATCGTGCTTAGAAGGCCGGGAGACAAAGATCGACTGTCGTTTCAGTCAAATCCCACCTCCTAGTTTTTAGGGTTTCTCACCCCGGGCCCCCTATTTTTTAGGACCTACTTTTTTGGCACTTTTGGGCAATTCTGGGATCCCTATTTTTTAGGGTCTATTTTTGGAAAGTTGCTATTTTTGGAAAATTTCTATTTTTAGAAAGTTTCTATTTTTAGAAGGGCCACGAGTTTCGAAAACGCACTCAGAAGTTCGAAACGAGCAACGAAACTCTCGGAAAATCAATTCGAAGATTTTTTGAAATTTTGGTAAAAATCTGGAAAATCACATAAAAAGTTCAAAAATCTGGAAAATTCGTTCAAAAATGGTGAGAAATTCTGGAAAATCACAGAGAAATCTGTGATAATGACTGGAAATTCGTCAATAAATTGGTAAAATTCATGAAATTTGTCAAGAAATCTGGAAATTTGTGAAGAAATCTGAGCAATGCATGGAAAAATCTGGAAAATCTGAGAAATCTGAACATTCATCCATGGAGAAAAATGAGACAAACACCTTCAGCCTTAGTCAAGAAAGATGCCAATGGCAGAAAAATCTGAGCAATGGCCAAGCAAACTATGGATTCCGCCTTAACACAGCCAGGTAAAAGTTGGCGATGGCTGACAATGTGAAGCAAATGGCATAAAATCTGAAGCAATGGACAGTACCAAGCTGAAGTCTGCCCATGGAGGAGAAGGAAATGTCTAAGGAAAGTTGGCAATGGCCAGGCTCAAGCTAAAGTCCGCCCTAGTCTTGGCCAAGCAAAGCATGAAGTCCGCCCTTGATGAGATGGTCAATGGCAATCAAAACAAGGAAGTCCGCCCTCCAAAGCATCCAATGGCCAAACATGCAAGCAAGTCCGCCCTAGTCTTGGCCAACCAAAGCATGAAGTCCGCCCTCCAACCAAGGCAAGTGGTCAACCACAAGACAAAGTCCGCCCCAGCCAAGAAGGTAAATGGCAATGAAGAGTGTGAAGTCCGCCCAAAGCAAAAAGAGATAAATTTGGCTAAGGCATGGACAAAGACAAGTTAAAGTGGCAACAAAATGTGGCAAGTCCGCCCTAGGCATAAGGTAAGTGGCAAAGAAGATGGTCAAGTCCGCCTTGAGAAAGAAGTCCAATGGCAAGCAAAGTTAGGAAGTCCGCCCTCCAAAGTTAGCAATGGCTTAACAAAGATCAAAGTCCGCCTATGAAAAGGAAAGAAAAATGGCTAAGGCATAGCCAAGGAAAAGTGAGTGGCAAAGAAAATGGCAAAGTCCGCCATGTGTTAGAGAGTGTAAAAAAATTAAAATTTGCCTAAGTCCAAACCTTTGGAAAGCTAAAATATGCATGGCACTTTGAATATTCGCCCAAGTGACCAAAGAAATTTTTTGCCATGGCTAGGAAAATGTTGGAAAGATCAAGAAAATCTTCAAAATAAAATTGGATTTGGCTAAAAAAAAATGGTGGAAAGACCAAGAATATGGCAAAATAATTCTGGACATGGCTAGAAAATTATTGGTTATGGCTAGGAAAATATTGGACATGGCTAGGAAAAAGTTGGACATGGCTAGAAAAATGTCAAACGAGAAATATTTATGGCCAAATAAAATTGGACATGGCCAAATATTTTTGGAAAACGGTTAAAAAATCATGGCCAAACCAAATTGGATGCTAGAAATTTTGGCGAGAAAAATGGGACAAAGATGAAAATTCGCCTAAGGCATTGGCAAGGAAATTTTCAAAAATCAAAAATAATTCGCCATAAAACGAATGGGTTGGAATGGACACATAAAATAATTATTTTAATTATTTTAATCATTTATTTTCCAACACCAAAAAAGAGATAAGTCTTGAAAATTTCGAAATTGGAAAGAAAGATAAAGATCTTTGTTAAACTGGAAATGAAATTAGAAACTTTCCCGGACGAGTTTATTGAGGATAGAACTTGCCATTCGGAAGCAAAGTGAAAGATGAGTTCGAACTTGATTCAAAGGAAACATTGCAAATTTACTAAAATGATCGACCCTCTCACTTCTATAAGTGATTTCGTTTTTCATTTGTGCAATCACTCGATTTTGAGAAGAAAAGTTGTGAGAAAGGAATTGTTTAAGGCAAAAGGTTGAAGAAATTTGCAGCAAAGTGAAGGAAATAATCTGTTATCAGCTTGCATTGCTATCGTGATCACGTCTCCAAGGAGTCACAAGGCAGATTTTTCTTGTCCATTTCATGTTAACATGATACTTCACCATTTAGTTTTCTTTCCAGCTTGTTATTTTTCGCGAAGTCTAATCTGATTACCAGCTGGAATGTTCTTTCAAACTGATTTTAATGTCGAATTCTGATTTTCCTTTCTTCCTTCTCTTGCAGATCTATTTTTCGAAGCAGCCAAGATGAAATTTGCAAGCAAAGGTGTCCAAACTCAATCAAAGATTAAGTCCAAGTGGGAGCACGTTCTAGACACTGATCTTGGCCACGTAGATCTTGAAGACTTCCGAAAGAGAATGTACGGGACTGACGGACGTTTGCCTACACCAATCGCCATGAGGATGATGCGCAACGGAATCGTCCATGCAGCTGGATTTCCACCAGCAAAAGAATGTCCTGAGCTGATGGCAGAATGCGCACTACATTACAATGCACAAGACAGACAGATAGAAGCTCCTGACGGAAGGGTCCTTGCCTACTTGTCCGAGCCAGCAATCCAGGAGACTTTTGGCATCCCAGTGTACAACCGAACATCCTATCGCACCAAGCAAGATGCACTTAAACTTTATCAAAGTCAAAGGATCTCTGTGCATCCAACATAAACAAGAATTGGTTATTAAAACCAAAGCCTACTGCAAGCAAGATGCCGAAAAAATTGATCAGAACCCACTTCAAAGAGGAATATGGTGATATTGTTCTGCTACTTAACAGAATGGTAGGCAGTGCCCACGGTGCTCCTTTCGAAGATTGGATGTACTATTTTATTGATGAGATAATCACTGGAGTCAAAATGTTCAATTGGTCCAGGATGATTAGCGACAGCTTGCACGAACAGTTGGTCAACTTTGAGCAGACCAAAATTTTCCACATGAGCTCATACATTGTATATTCACTCGCAAGATACTATAAGTATCCTGGCTTGACATGCAAAGGCGTGGTCGGCAATGGCGAGGGGAAATTGAAAGTCTACGATTGCTATCCGCAGCTGCAGCTGAAAGAGAAGTCCCACTTCCGGAGAGCTCATGATGCATTTTTGATGTATATCACCCGGCTTCTTCAAGGCGGAACTCACCAAAGACTCTCGCATGAAGCCAAGAGCCTGATCAGCCGGTATGGATTCTGGTTTATTCAATATCCTAAGTTCACCTACATCAGAATCCAAGGATTTTCCGGAAATCCTTATAGGCTGCCTGTCTATCCGACTAACAGGATGGTATTGTTGGAAGTGCTAAGGCAACTAGAAACATATCAGAACATCCAAAGGCCTAAGCAGAAAGCTGCTGTCACCTTCCCCTTTTTCATCGGCAACATGGAGGAGTCATGCCCGACAGCACAAGCAGCGGAGGTCGCTCGACTGGAGATTCAGCAATATCCTTTCATATCATACAAAGCCAGGAGCAACTTCGATCCGTTCCATCACATCAAGACTGTGGACGGAGAAAGGTATAAACATCGGGTTGACTTAGAGGACTTTTGGGCCAACGCAGCCGATGAATATGATGTAAGAAGAAGGTTATGGTCAAGGCTGCCATTAAGCATGATAAGGTCGACAGAGCTCTTCAAAATACCTGACCAACTGGAAGATGATGGAATATACGTGCAGCCAGGCTTCATGGAAAATGAGCCACTACCGCCTATAAAATGGTTTGAGCCTGAGATGGGTGATCTATCCACTTTGATGCGCCCTGTTTTCAAGTACTCCCAGTGGTGGATAGATCGTCAAGTAGAGGTCCTAAAACAGAGAAATGTGCAATTTACCTATGAGTTGATGGGAGACACAGAGTCATGTTCTTCAAACGCCGGTGCATCTCGTGGAGATGGACCAATAGATGCTGCCAACTCGAAGAAGAGGAAAGAAGCCGATAAAACTGCACGGCAAGACAAGGGTAAAGAGATAGATGAAGGGCCTACGCGGAAGAAACACAAGTCCAGACCCCTCCAGTCGGCCACTTCTAGGAACATAGAAGAAATGCTTGCCTTGGATAAAGAATCTTTGGAAAATGCCAGGATCCCTTCTCCAGTTGAAAATATAGAGCCAATTCAAGTAGAGGATGATGGTCAACCTTCTCCAGCAGGCACAGAGATCTTGGAATCGGGTAACGACACAGACATCGAGGATGGAGAATTCGAGGAAGGAATGATTTCCGCCCTCAAAGGCATTCAAGAGGACCCATCCGTCCAGGAGATCCAGGATATGCAGTTGGTCCAAGAAATTCAAAGTATGCCAGAAATTCAAGAAGATCAGGAAGTACAGGACATGCAGGACGTCCAAAATCAACAGGACGAAATTGAACAGCCTACAGTACCAGAGTGGCTGAGGGAAAGATTGAAAAGAAAAGCGCCGGTGGAGGTCCCTGAGGAGGACAATGACACAGATTTTCTGGCCAGATTAGAGCAAACTGCCCCAAGGAAGAAGGCCAAGAAGTTCTCAACCATCCAGAGAGATGAAGCTGGGAATCGCACGGTGCAAATTGCAGTGCCTGCAGCCGACAAGTTTCAAGACGAGATTGCTCCTGAGGAATATGCTATCACAACTGTCGACATGGGTCCAGCAACAAAAGAGCAGGAAGTCGAAGACTTGGATAATTCCGTGGCCACCATCAAGGCCAGGTTAGAAAAGGAAGTTGCCAAGAAGAAAGAGTACAAGAAAGAAATCCAGCGCCTAAAGGACTACATCCAGCACTTGACAAAGCCACTAAACGAAGGTGAACAGGTGGCGCCTTTACCTCCAACTGCTTCACAGGAACCAGATGCAAATTTTGAAGAAGAGTTGACAACAGCGAGGGAAGCTAAAAGCTGGATGGTTGGAAGGAAAGAAGAAGCGTTGGTGTTTGCAGAAAAGTTGGCACATATAAATGAACAGGCTTCCTTCATGCTTTCGCGAGTTGCAGATCTTGCAGAGTCATGGAATAGTCTTGAGGATATTCAAAGCAGGATCATCCCATACATTCGGGAACTGAAGGGCATTCCTAAGCAAAGACTGATCGAAGACAAGGTTATTGAAGCCGGAGCAGCGTATGACTTCAACGGATGGTACTATGCTTTGATCTCAAGGAAAGGAGTCCTCGAAAAGGTGAAGCAGGACAGTGGTAGAGTTGAAGAACAAGTAAAAGAAATTCAAAGAAAAATCTATGAGATGGCTGCAGATATGCTAGACAAGGAAATTGTCCGAAGGAAACACTTGCGGCCAAGGAGTTTGAAAGAGCAAGTACAGAAAGTTTTCTCCACCACCGGGCCAATTATGAAAGAAGGATTCACCAAAGTGTTCGAATTCATGGCCATCAGAAGTTCTTTCTTGCTGCAGGAGCCAGCATGGGCGACTATGTTTGCAGAATGTGCCGAGAACTTGGATTTGCTGGAGTACAACATCAGCGTGCTGCCCGACATTGCCATGGAGGAGGTCGACCTGATAGTGTCTAGGTTCGCCGAACGTGAGGCTGCACAAGTGGATAAGGATGACACTCCAGTTATCTAGTGTTCTCTTCAGTTAACTGATTGTGGTTTTGGAAACCCTAATTAGGGTTTAGTTCCATTTAATCTTGGCCATTGATCTTGGATCAATCTCGGCCGTTCTTTGTAATCTTGAAAAACTATATAAACCCCCCCCTCACTCTCTCATTCTCATTAGAAATTCATTAGACAGGAGATAATAGTTAGATTCTTAGAAGTTAGATATTCATTAAGAGCTAGAGTAGATTTGAGATAGTTAGAAATAAAGAGAGAGTTCTTATGAGATTGTTGTGAGAAGCTACTTTGATAATGAAGTTCAAATGCATGAGGTGCTTTGAGTACTTGATTGTTGAATAGTTGCATGGTCGCATATTTTCTTTCCCATTTAGCAGATTTGAATTAAAATGTATGTTAGAAGAATGATTGATTGATAACGGAGATTACTGAAACCGAGCTCATACTTTCTTTGGGTGGATGATTTCACTCGATGTGCAAAGTTAGACTGAGCTTTATTGTGGATGCTTAACTTTTGTTTTAATAATTGTTGTTCGATCTGATGGCAATTGTTTATTACGTGAAAATCACAAGCACATTCCTAGAAGATTGCACTAGCTCTGCGTAGTTGTCGTTGAACGTGGCGAAACAGAGTATAGTTTATTTGGTTTCACTTAGTCTTCGTCTTCTCTTGATTTCTTAGGAGTAGCATAGAGTCTCTAAACCCTAAATCTTTTTCACTTTTTTTTATATAAATCAAAAAACCCAAAATGGTACTGCATTTATGTCTCCACTTCTTTGAATAACTTGCAAAATCTTACTTGTGCCCACAGCAAATCACATCCATACCACAGAGCCTATCCGCGTTCATCTTAAACATTGGAATTACCCTATGACCTCACTTGCAATCTTAGCATAGGAAGTAGTTTTTCAAGAGAGAATAGAGCGTCTGTGACACTTTGTTCTAAAATGTTTTGTGTGTCATAAAACACGCATCAACACTTCCCCACTTGGTTCTTCTCTTCTTTGTTCTTCTCGATTTGGACTGCTACTTCTCTTGTCACCCATTGTGCTAGATGAGCTCACCTCAATGTTATGTTGCCTTGCTACTATTGCAGCTGATAAAGTATCCTACTCTGGATAAGGTTGAGGTAGCTGATAATGCTTTCTTTCTTCTCTTGCCACGTACCTCTTATACCTGTCATTCATGAACCCCTACAGGCTGGCATGAACAATAGCTCTAATACCACTATAAGAACCCTTGCCAAATCTGATCCTTATTTTTTGATTTTTGGTGCTCAAGAATTTTGACAAACACTTGTCTTGCAAACTCTTTCAGTTGATGTTGATGCTTTCTTTTTTTATTTTTTGGTGCATATAGTGATTTCATGTGCATAAAAATTATATTTGAAATATACTAATGACTGAAGTGAATAAGATGAATGCAAATGTATTTCTAATTTTTCCAATAGTATTTATGACAGAAAATTCATGCAAACATGCTGCTACAACAAGTAGACATTTTGACAAACATTTCATGTGCAAACTCCATGTAAACTAGTATTGCAAATAAAGACCCCAACTGATTACAAGTCTTTCCAATGACATTCACAGCAGATCCCCTCAAAGAGAGAGACTCCTACAATGCAAATTGACAAAGCTCCTAAATGGAAATGATATCGACCCAATGCAACTTAGATATTTTCATATGAGATGACAAATACAAAGGCTGTCTTGACAGCGAATTATTTGACTAAGGACCAGCGATTAAAGACTATGCAAATGCCAATGCAAATACAATGAACCTGGATAGATGAATCTTCTCAATTCGAACTGTTCTTAGTGACTGGAAGGCTGCGACTGGAATGTTGATGAATGGCAAACCTTTTCCAGAAAAGCGATGCCTCTAACTTCAACTTGAACTTGCAAATGGCTGCGCCTAGCTCCTTCAATAAGTGACGCCAATGAGGACTAGTGAGCTGTGAATTTCCCAGCAAGGAAATCGTCCCCCAATCTGCCAATATTGAATTTCTCCAAGACTGAAATGAACTTCAAAAATCTGTGATCAACTTCTTCAAAAATCGTCCTCTTCTTTTCCAAAATTTGGTCATAGACCACTAAATTTTGCACAAATGGAAGACTGAAGTATCTTCCTCTCAAATCTCCAACTAGGGTTGATGTTGCACAACCGAACCCGGTATCCTAAAGTCTTCAAACCCTCGGACAATGCAAGCATACAAGCTCTCACCACATAGGTATGAAAATAGAATAACTCAAGACATGATGAAATGGCTTGCATTGAGCTCCTTATAAAGAATTCTCATTCACGTTCAAGAAGCTTCTAGGAAATAATATTATTTTATTTTCAAGTGACTTTATGATATAATATTTATTTTAGTCACTTTATTAAATTAATTAAATATAAAGCTATCTTATGATATTAATTTATTGAGATAACTTTACAAATAATTAATTTAATATTTATTCCCTTATTTCTCCTATTTAGCCTTCGGGAATAAATAAAGGCTAAACGATCTCCGGGTGGCTACTGAGAAGGGGGCATTACATCCTCTTTATCATCATCTTCCTTATCAACCTCACCTTCCCCATCAACATGCAGCTCCTCCTCCTCCTTACCATTACCCAGTTCCTCCTCCGTGTCCTCAAATTGTTCTTCAAAGGCCTCAGTCTGCATCAGCTCCACCTGTTCCTCACTATGGACTCCTCAGGCTAAGGGATGAACTCCTCATCCTCAGAATCATCAACCTCCAAGTCCAAGGAGGAAGTAGCCTGTTTACCTTTGGACACCGAAGAAGGGCCCACAGCCGACTGATTGGCCAACCTGGCAGATCTTGGGCCCCCCAAAGACAACGGAGTGTTTGTTCCAACAGCAGCATGGAGTTCTGGTCTCCTTTAGCATCTGAAATGTTGATGGAACTATCTTCTATCTCAGCAGGATAATGCTTTTTCTTTTTGTTTTTAGCAGAATTGGATGACGTGGGGGGGACGGGGGGCGGCGCGGTGGGGGTCTTCCTTTTAATAGGGGAGACATCATGGACATGCAGACTATCAAGGGGTGTTTGTCGGGTCTAGTCATACAAGTCTTTGTTTTATTTACTTTTAATAAAATAATGCACAGGGCATGCATCTCCTTGTGAGACACCCTTTAGTATGTTAAATCATTAATGCTTTGTTATTAATGTTAGAGGTTCGTTGAGTCCTGTGCAAACAGGTTCTATTTATATGCACTGATATAGCCCATTTTTTGATTGGAGAATAATATTATATGGTATACCCTATTTGTCAGTCCCACGGTTATGCCTATTACAGATACTGCAGATATTAATGAAGGGCAAAGGTGCTCCTCTTCCATGGCAAGGATTCTACAAGAAAGATGTATGGCATTATTTAAGCCAGAATTGTCAATTTATAACTTGATCAATGCATATCATACTCTTTGAGAATTTGGTTGGGAATGTTAGCATCCAGGAGAGTTATTCTTGCTTTTAACTTCAGTTTATGTGTTCAGCTTGTTGCAAGATGATTTGATAGGATTTTTTCTACCAAAATAAAAATCAAACCACTAATGGAAAGTTGGAAACCAAGAACCCTAGCAGATATGGACATGTATAAATCTTTATACAACTATTTATTACTGTCAAAGCGTCAATCATTTCTTCCTTTTTTTGTGGGTGATTTTATAAACAAATGAGAAACAGCAAAAGAATGCTACCTTCTATAGTATGTTTCAAGTTGCACACCAAGTGTAGGCATAACCACAACGGACTCTGCACATAAAATCTTCTTGAATGAAAACTTATTCAAGATATCTGCCAGAACAGCATATACTTCTTGGTATGGTGTCACTATGCAATGGTATAATGTCAGAAGCTATAAAAAAATGTTAAAAGTAAGTTTTCTATGCCAAGATATACTAAAACTAAAAGAATCTTGGGTTTTAGCATATATCATCAAACATCATAAAACCTAAAATTAGGTATACACTTATTTGAAAAAAGGAAAAACACTATTTTAAATACAGCAATCAAGTCAAATCTTTCAGTATGTTTTAGTGAGTTTGGCATAGAATTTGGTGTGTCATTCTAATGGTGATTATCCAAGGTCAAATCTTATCTATAATGCATATATTTTGGATGTTCTACATAATCATAATGCTACTTCCTAATCCAAATGTCTCTACAATATTTATTGTTTATCGGATGCTTTTTCTTAATTACTTGCATGGTTAGAATTGTGGTGGTTTTTCATTGTTGTACTATATAAAATTCATGATGTAAATATAATGGTCATTGTTTTATCACCTCATCTTTTGTCTGCTACATGTCTTTTATTATATTTTCATTTTTATCATTCATAATAGAGCCCTTACTCAGCAATGGACAATTATTTGTTCTGAACCTCTCACCTTTTTTTCTGTCTTGATTATTCTATATTCATGCCAGCGAAGTGAACCGAGAAAAGAGGATCAGAAATGCATTAAATGGACTGGGAACTATATTTGCATGAAGATTATGGATAGCTTAAATGTTTGAAGGCTGTAAAAGATGAACTGATTTTATAGTGCATGTTTGCAAAAATGAAATGTTGAGTAGTGATTAATCTTTGAAATCTGAAGTAAGATCTTGTATTAAAGTGTGACATTGTTTCAAGTCTACAGCAAGCAGACAACAGATGTATGACAAAGTAGACAGCATGAAGATCATATCGAAATTGAAAAGCAAGGTGATAGGGTATAAGAATGAGAAAATTCAAAAAGCTGATCTCAATGTGAGAGACCAATAAATTGCATTGTTGTAATAGAAAGTGTATTCATTTAGTGCATGAAATGACCAGGGACAATGGCAAAGAGGCAGTTCTATGCAGACCCTAATAGACTAAGGTCACAGTCTATAACAATGCAATTCAAAGCCTAAAATATTGTCCATTGAACCAGGCCAAGGGGCAGGGACAGAAGATCTAAAAAACAATGAATTGAGATGATTGTGAGCAGCAGCGGAATATAGCCGTCACTGATAGAAACAAGGCTCAAGCGTGTGCATCAAATGTGATTTTTAGCACATGAATGCACTAACCAGAGATTGTGATATGGTAATAAAGCAATTTGCAAGCCAAAAAATGTCATCCTCAGAAAAAAGAGGATCTGTTTGCACTGCTTTCATTGAACACTTTATCAGACAGTTGACTAAAATCTGCTAAAAGCTGCCTTTTCGAATTGAGAAGCAGTGTTTAGTATCTTTCATTCATTGCATCACTGTCACACAAAAAATCATGCAAGTCAAGACCTCTTTTAAGTAGTCAAGATTAAGCTATATAAACAATTCAAGGCCTCAGTCTGAGAAGGAAGAAATTATACATCAAAGGTACAAAGTTGCACCATCAGTCTCTATACAGTATATTCACAATTAAAATTCCGTCATCAAAAACTGAGTTTACTGCATTCATTTGTATCTCTATTCATAAAGCTGGAGACCTCTAATGTCTATTCTCATGCCATATTGTTTGTTTAGTTCTAAAAACTATTTGCTGAAGACAAGTACATTGTTTCAACCTTACAAAGAGATTTCTGAAATTGTAAACCCTCAATTTGCAATGTGGCTGTATACTATGGGTGAAAGACAGTTGTCAGGCAGAGAAAATAAATTATGAGATTTTTGGTCAAGGTTGAAGGTCTCATACAGCCATAGCTGGTAGTTTGCCACCAATTCACGCTTAGATTGTAATTGTGTTTCAGAAACATTGTCACAAAAAAATATTTCTGTCAGATTCCCTTTCAATATTACTAATTGCTATCTTGTTCTCAACATTGAAGCATGAAAGAATTCTCAGAACTGATGCAAACATGTTGCAGATACTGTCACACTCCGTTGTGCATTGCTTAGTAGTTCATTCTGCTATAGTTAGTATGAGCTGTCATGTTATTCTGCCTCTTACGTTTTTGGTGTAGTAATCATATACAAATAGACATAAGCTGAACCCCATGCATGATATTAGTCATTGATTCATTTGAATCTGATTTTGAATCGATCATCAGCAAAAATTGGTTTTTACAGAACAAGAAATATTTCTGTAAAATTCCCTTTCAATATTACTAATTGCTATCTTGTTCTCAACATTGAAGCATGAAAGAATTCTCAGAACTGATGCAAACATGTTGCAGATACTGTCACACTCCGTTGTGCATTGCTTAGTAGTTCATTCTGCTATAGTTAGTATGAGCTGTCATGTTATTCTGCCTCTTACGTTTTTGGTGTAGTAATCATATACAAATAGACATAAGCTGAACCCCATGCATGATATTAGTCATTGATTCATTTGAATCTGATTTTGAATCGATCATCAGCAAAGTTGAATATAGTACATGAACTCCAGAAATGGAAGTGTCTGAAAATTGTGGTCACTTGCACTAGGTTACATTAATTTTGGACTGAAAAATAAAAAATAGACGAAGATAGCAACTACAAGTACTAGACATGTTCAAAGTACTCATTAAAACAAAATTTGTCCAGCTAATCTAACTATTGGTTTCAAGAATTTGTTTAATCATGAAAGATTGCTTTGCTCCATTGTAAGCTCTGCAGTTATGCAATGTCATTGCTGAAGGGTGTACACTGTATGTTGAAGGATGCATTTGAATATCTTGTGTAGTCCTGTGCATAAAGAAAAGTAAACAAGCACTTAGTAACAGGATGTAGCTCTCAGGGATCAAGAACAGAATGCAGTATAATGACAAATGTCAAACAGCATATGCACTCATGACTAAATCTATTTTAGATACTTTTATTTTGTAGGATTTTTTATGGCATGTAGTCAAGGCATCTACAATGACCAAATTTCCATGAGGAGTCATTTCTTCTAAGACCTTTCTCTCAGGTACATTCACATAATCCCAAGGCAAGTGAACTCACAAATTACACAAACACCTCTAATAGATATCAGTGGCGATGAGAAGGATGACACTAACACATCAACCCCAAGACTTTCACCCCAAAGACTGCTTCTGAATTGGCAAAGCTTTTGATGCATATTTATCATTAATGTTTTGTGACAAACTTGTCTCACAATCATAGTTACCAAATCCGGCTGGATCTGGTTCAAATCCATCTGGATTTGTGTCATATCCCTGGAATCGTGACATTCAAATAACAAAAACTAAAAGCATACTTAAAATTGTTAACCAATTGAATATCGTTATAATTATAATTGTCAAGGACAATATTATAATTATAAAGATTATAAATAACATCATAAATGTTAGCAATTTAAATATTAAAATATATATATATATATATATATGAAATTAAATATAGAACAATCAAATCATTTCATAGATATAATATTAAACACAGACTAATATTATGAGTATGAAATATAAAACTGTAAATAATAATAGCGACGCCACATAGCATTGGAAAGATAGATGGTCAACCTATGTTTAAGTCATCGGACTTGTATATTTTATATATAAGCATCAGCAAACAGAGGAAACAATGGATAAATCATTCCTACCTGGAGACCACGTCAGAATTTCATTAGAGTGCTTTGGGAATCAGTGAAGTTAAGACTTGGGTGAAAATGATAGCTATCACGGCTATTATTAGATGAGCTGCTGTGTCTTTTACAAAGGAGTTGTGCTTCAATATATGGCGCTAGTAAGGTAGGGTCATTGTTTATGTGGTGTGTTGAAAAGGAGGCCACGCCCAGGATTCAATAATTTCGGGATTTCTTGCAAACAACATTGTACATTATTATCTACCGCAATAGCTTTTGGTATAGGCTGTAATTTTTGATATGAGCCACCACTTAAAAAAGAGTTGCCAAAAGCTATTATAAGAGTCATGATTAGAAGAAGAGCCGCAGTCATAAAGGTCGCCAGTCCAATAGTTTGAGAGGCATAAAAGATAAGGGGAAGACCAGTCAAGGCTAGTATCACTACTCCTGGAGGATGTTATGAGATTCAAGGAAATTATTAGTGATGGACACACAAGCCTGATAGATATCGATGGATCACCAGAGAATGAATCGATGGATGTTGAGATGTCCAGAAGACCAAATCCATTCTTCAAGACCATACCTTATTCACCACTGTGTAATCCCCAAGCTATCAAAGGCATTCAAAGGTCGGGGTAGCGGTTAAATGTGTTATAACTTAAAACAACAATTGCATTAATCAATTAACTAAGGGTCATGTCTCTTTAGATGGACGTCCCCATGCAAATGGACACATCCTTTCTAGCAAAAGATATAAAGACAATAAAAGGTGAAGTGGAGGGAGGAGCAAGGAATATATTTAAGAATATACCAGTCCAAATAACAACAGGTCTATAGTAGTCTAAAACAGACTGTGTGAAGAAGGATGGAATTAGGGAATATGAGAGGAATATAAATGAACAATAGGAGTGGTGGTGAGACAGATAAAAAGGATATATCAGTTTCAACATCAACAGATCTGCAGATTCAGGGGATATGTTATACACAGCAGATTAGGAAGGGGCAGATATGAAGAAGATAAATACAGATATATATATAGGTGACATATGTAAGAGTATATATAGATTTGTAAGGCAGAGATAGGAGAAAGAAACAGCAGATTCAGAAGGAATATTTCTGGAAACAAACAGCAGATATTAGTAGGTTATACTCATGAAAGAGAGATAGGGACAGCAGAGGAATGCACCTATTGGAATAAGTATCATTGACCAAAAATATAAATAGGGAAGTAAATATAATTATTAATATATATGTACACATAGATCTATAATGTATACATACACATATATATCCACATAAGAAGGATTATTAGGAATACTTGTGAGATATATATATATCCTTAATATAAAAAGGAGTGATAGATTCTCATATGATTGATTTATACTAACCATACCCCCTGAATATTAATAGTAGATCAGACATCAGAAAACAATCATCGCATCCAAGGTAGAAGACGGATCGGCTCAGGGAAACACGTCTGATAGAAGTCCAGTTAGCAAGCCATTCAGAGGTAAGTATCCTCACCGACGAGTTAAGTATTGAGGGATTATGGAATCAATACAAATTACTATGATAGTGGGTCACTGTAAATAACTAACCCCATATCTTATTCAATATCAGTGAATGCTTCTAACACTCTGATCTGTGATAAATTGTGAATACAATCAAGTACAATATGATAAGTTAATGCATATTAAATGACACGTTTGCAATTAATGGATATTATTTGTCAATGTCACAATAATGTTGCTTATAGCAATTAGTGTACCTTATTAAGCCATTATGACTTTTACTAAAGAATAGATTTTGGGCCAAATCCCTTTCGCTAATACCCACTAAGGATAGGAAGTTTGTGGAGGGAAAGGCGGGTAATTCAATCAATTGATGGATGGTCCCAAGACGGGTAGGAAACCTTGAGGGAGTCCACTTGGAGACCGTTCACGCACCCTTGGCACAATAATTCTTCCATCCGCCAAAGAGGTTAGGAAAGAGGAAGAAGGCAAAGATCTATTCCGATCAAGAGTAATAAGTGATATCAGATTATGATAGTTTTATGCACTAGATAATAATGCATTTGCCTTATTCTTAAAATGTTCAATCTGAAATGGTCTAATTTAATCTTGAACAAGGAACTATGTGTATTTGTTGGTAATGCATGATGTGTGCAGGTCTTCAAGACAAATTACATGTGCAAAATTATGATTGGTAAATACAAAATCCCTTACCCTAACTTGTGCATTTTATGTCTCTAATAAGGGACATTACAATTTGGGATTTTTTGACTGGCCAGTTCTGTCTGATTTGATCTGGAATTTTCAATTCATATATAAATTCTACTGAATCTTGCTTTGAAAATTCAGGATTTCCAAATATTTTTTACCTCCTGAAGGAATCAACTTTTTCAAACCTGGTAACTATGATCACAATTATTATCAATACAGGATAATCACACACCTAACACTTTTTTATTTTCAATTAATTGGAGCTTCTGCAGTGAACATTATTTAGTCATTAAATTTTTTATTTTGTAATATTTTAAACATGTCATCATCCATGACACAATATTTTCCATTAGTCATTTCCTCTATGACTTATCTCTTCTGCACATTGACCAGAATCACAAGGCAGTGGAACTCATAAAACACACAAGCAACTCTAAGCAATATTAGATCCAGAAGAAGGATTATGCTAAGATATCAACCCAGGGTCTTTTCCCCCAAAGGCGGAAATTGTTACTTTCAAGCATACCAATCATCCACAATTCATGATCTACTTAGATTAAGAGACCATTTAGTCATAGTGTTGGCTCAGCTGCACAAAGAAGTAGCTCAAATCAGTATAACACATCTATTTAAACAAATTACTAAGAAAGTAAACTACTGAAAGTTCAAACTTCAAATATATTCATAAAAAGCCAAATAGATGACAAATAGCATCACTACTCTGCTACCTAAATAGCTAGAATTTTGTTGTGCTGAAAATATTTTATCTGGACAAGAACAAATAAGCCAAAGGTGCATGTCACATAAAAACAAGTTGCTAAAGCAAAAGGATAAAATGCACATCTCATTAAACTCAGGGAAAACTATCATTATGTTTTAGAAAGTAATGTATTTTGAATTTTCTCTTTAACCTAAAATCTCAGAGAAATATCACATACAAAATCTGTCAAATTTCCATCTTCGTACAGCCCAAAATGCTCACAGGGAGGCATGTCTTTCAAGTTTAAACAGAATTCAATACAACATTAATGCATTTCAAAGACCATGGCAAGCATGTTACTGTTTAGTAGTTAAGTCAATAGAAATGCATTGACCAGGTGGCAGGAATGCAAAGTTGTTTCAATATCCTCAGCAAGGGTATAATACTTCTTATTATACAACAAAATTTTCTGTTAATAAAAATTCAAGCATTTATCTGAGAAACAAAATTTGTGGTATCAAAGGCGAAGTTTCTTCTCACCTTGTTGAACACCATTTCTATGTATGACTGTAGCAACCAAAATGCATAGAATACACATCCCAATAAAACTAGCTCCTTGTGCCACCTTTCTTTGCAATCAAAACCAAAACACACACTACAATCAGTGACTTGAAAAAAAAAAAGTTATGTTTTCATTCACAAGTAGAATCACTGGATGCCTTATAGACACACAAAATAAAAGCTCAATAAGACAAAAAATGCCAAAAAAGTGTGCAGCTATAGAGATATAAAGATGTATACTTTTACAATATCACCAAACTTGCAAAAGAAGGTAGATGATGGGAATAGATACTTTCACAAGTGAGAAATTATACAAACAAAGCTTACAGTGGGTGAAAGTAATGTGCAAATGAATGCCATCAACCCAAAAACTGCACACCGTAGCAAAAATTTTAGCATCTTGTTCCTTCTTACAATGACATGATGCCTTGTAATTATTTGAAATCCTTGTTGATTTTCACAAACATATGAGTATTTGTTGCTGGCGAGCTCAGCCCTCGGAAGCTGGTAATGGACATCCATCACTTGAGTCGTTCATCCACAAGACCTTAACATCTGAGTCTGGCCTGCATTTTATTTCAACAATTAGTACATTTGGTGTCAATCTTACACCCCAACAAAGTTTAATTTTGACGCTCAACCTTGCACATCAAAAAAAACCATTGAGTGGCAACCTTAATTACTATTAGAAATGCCTTTTTGTTTGATGTTTAAAAATTAAAATGAATTTTTCCATCAAATATATAAAATGAAAAATAAATTAATTTGGTTTCTCAAGTTACCAAAAAATAAGTCCATAACAAACCCAGAAACTTTTATAGCTAAACAGGACAATTGTGGAAATCTCAACCCTTTAATACACTCAATGTACTGTTAAGAAATTATTTCCGATATCCAAGTTTCAAGTGTTTGGGAATGCATTATAAAGCATTCAATAGATCATGCGTGAAATGTGTTCTCAATCTGAATTGCAAAGCATAAAAAAAATTATTCAGAAAAGTCTATACATAATTTAACACTTCCTGATTGCTTGAATACACGCAGACAGATATTTGATAGCCAAGAGGAGCTCATCTTTCAGTGCATTAAAACTTCAAGCGAACCAAAATTTCAAGCACTTAAAGCAAGTTAAGGTAAATTTTGTTACCTGTGTAGGTTTGCTGACATGGCTAAAATGCAAAATATGGGAAGGGTTTTGGCATCAATAAGTAAGATTCAAGATTGATTGAATGTCATGAAACCTATGTTCCACGGCCTGTCGGGGACGGGGACGGGGGGACGGTAGGGGACGCGTTTCCGGGATGTTTCCTAAGGGGCAATTTTTAGGGGACGGCAAGGGACGGCGACATAAAAAATACATATATATATATATGATTTTTTCAAAATTTATTAATATATTAGAGAGAGAGAGAGGGAAAGAGAGATAGATATGTCAATAAATTAATAATTGATAACAATAATATCAATATGTAAGTAAATCATGAGAGTAGTACTATAACAACATAAGAAATGTCATTAAAGCATTATAAAATTTATCACAGCAGTATCAAACATCAATAAAACCATGGTCTATCAATATGAAATATCCAAATGTCTCAAACATGTATCTAGAAGTCTCAAAGTTCAAACATGAAAATCAAAATATTAAATACAACAGTCTATGAAATTAAGCCTCATTCAGGCTATGAATATCCAAAGACTCAGAACTATCTGAGTCACTATCATCCTCTGGCAAGAGTGGAACTAAAAGATGTAATATTTAGTCTTTTTCAGACTTCAGCCCAAACAATTAAAACATTAAAAAGTTGGTGGGCCCCACACGAAGGAACTAAACCTTTAAAAAATCATTTTTTAATTGTTTTTTAATATATTTTGACTTGCATATCCGTCCCCAATTCGTATTGGGGACGGGGAAACGTCCCCAATCCGTCCCCAATCCATATTGGGGACGAGGAAACGTCCCCAAAGTGAAGGAAACGTTTCCTGGCGTTTCTGATGGATTTTGCATTTTCGGGGACGGTAGGGGGACATCCCCTTTGCGTCCCCCCGTCCCCGGGACGGCAGGGGACGGGGACGAGGGGTTTTGGGGCAAGGGACGCGTCCCCGTGTAACATAGCATGAAACAGATAGTATTAAAAGCCATAGACAAATAGTAAAATAAAAGGCAAGCAAGAAAAAAAAAGACTATCTTTGTTGCATGCTCGCTTATTAGAAAGAAAAGTAACACTCACTTCAAGTTTGACGTGATGCCAGACAAATAGCAAAATAAAAGGTAGGCAAGGAAAAAATAAGATTATCTTTGTCACATGGTCCCTTATTAGAAAGAAGAGTAACACTCAGGCACTTCAAGTTTGACTTGTGCCCCTCACATGATGTGAATTGACGTGATTCTGATGCCAAGGCTAGTGAATTCCTCTCACATAATCTAAATACTAATAGCTAATCTTTAATGTTATTTCCACTGAACTTATAATTAACTAAATAGTAAATTTGAATTTCTCAATGGTTAGATGCAAGTTTATCGGGAGACACGTCTCCAACCCCCTAGGATGCATCTTGGGGATTGGGACGCATCTCTAATACCAGCGACGTGCCCAGAGACACCCTCCTTTGCAGGGGACATCGAAGACTCCCCATATCTCCCATGAAAAGTGAGATGTCTCCTGCTGAAAAACAAAACAAAACCTAAGTTTAAAGTTAAAAACTTAAAACATGCATAAAGGAGATACAAGTTGACGACGCCAGGAAAGAAAAAATGCCGCAGGAAGAGAAAATCGACAGCGGGAAGACAAAAACACCGCAAGAACTGGAAGAGAAACTCGACAGTAGGAAGACAATTACCACAACTCTGGCTGAGGTAGACATAGTTTGTTCAGGTTGCAGTTACTATGTTTAGTCAAATTTGAAGACAAAATGCTAATATTTTCTACCGTTGGGCCTTATAAGTATGGAGTGAAGAATTTAGCAGCCTTGGTCTAAAGCATTGATCACAACTGAAAACAACTAATAAGTAATAACCATTAATTTCTGCAAACAACTTTCTTATCAGCTTGGCTTTTTTATTTTAACTTTGGCATCACTAATGAGCTGTAGGTGATTTCTATTGGTTGTTTCAAGATTTTAATTTGCAAATATATTCGCAGACCTCAGGGTTTTCTCTACCAATCCATTACCCTTATTATTTACTTATTGGTGTTTCTACTATGGAGCATTGGAGCATCTCCTACTAACAATAGCGAATCTGCTGATCTGAGCGGTTCAAGCTGTGGACTGTGAATTTGTCAGAAGATAAAATTGTTGTTTACAAGCCACCCTTTGATTTTGGTAGTATAGCGAGATGTTGGCATATTTACATGTTTCTCTTTTTGGTTTTAACTTTTAACTTTTTAGTATTTTGAATTTCCTCTTTTTGGTTTCCTGCCACTACCCCTATTGGCAGCACTTCTTTGTTCTCTTCTGCATTTAGTGGCTGTTAAATGGAGCCATACCATACCACATACCATACCTATTACCACTTCTTCTAAACTAAAGGACTGATTTATAAATAAAATTCTATAAAATATCTTCCTAAAAATAGCTGCAACCAGTCAAACTTTAGTCTTTACTGAATTCAGTGAAAAAATGTTATATTTGAATGGGATGTGCTGTTAATAGTTTTTTATTTTTTCGTGTAAAAATGTCAGCTGGGGGAAAACAAGGCTTGTACCCATTGTGGAAGTATTATGATCATGTTCCGAGGCCGAAGGGTTCAAGTGGAACAGCCACAATCACATGTAAGCTTTGTCAAATGTCATGGCAAGGTACTTACATGAGGGTAAGTGTAATATCCCCAACTCAAACCATGAGGATTAACAGCATATTGGTTGTCATTTCCATGGATTACCCAAGAGGAAGAGGACTTAGAGCATTATTGGGTAAGTATTGGAGTCTTTGGCTTGTTCTCAATTCTATTCTTAAGTTGTGTGCACATCTTTTCATGCAACTTAAGTGAACTTAAGTTATTTTAAGTTGAAGGCATGTCTTTTTAGGCAACTTAAATGACTCCTAGCCAAAAGTCTTAAGTTGTCCCATTTTTATGTACTTTAAGTGACTTTTAAAAAGCATGTGACAAAAGGCAAAAGGGGGCATAGAGTTTCAAGGAGCTTATTGGATCAATTTTTAGGTTTTTAATGTGGAGCTTTGGATTAAGACGTGGTGATTCAAGGGATAAGATCTATGTTACGGAGAGATGCAGCTTCAACCCCCTGAGGCACGTCTCGGAGACTGGGGCGCGTCTTCAATATCAAAGACGTGGTTGGAAACATCCCTATCTATAGGGGACGTTCTGCCAAAGACTCTTGGCAACTCTTGCCATCTCCCACCAGAATCCCGTTGTCTCCCAAGCCAAATACCATAAAAAGTGAAAAGTTAAAAAGCTAAAAGTAAAACGCAAACTAAGGGAAAGTAAACATGCTACAGGGAACCTAAACACGCCGCCAAATGGGGCATTCATAGCTCACTTCGTCTTATCTCTCTTGTAGATCCTAGGTACAAGGTGTTGATGTTTACAGCGTCGGTCGCTTCATTCCAGCCCAAACCGAATCAATTAAATCATAGCCTTACAGCTATTTAATTGGTGGAATAGATTTTATGAAATGAGACGTCACTTGATAAAAGATGATTAATATTCATTTAATATAAATGGCACGATTTCCTTAGAGGCACGATTATTTATGGAGGCCGACTTCTTGCTTGTAAAGGACATGCCTCTTGAATGAGGCCGACATGTTGTTTTTGGAGAGTCAGGTCTCTCCCTCCACTTTGTATATATACACCTTCATTGCAATCCATTTGACATCGATTCACTTCATCCATTCTTGGTGCGAAATCATCTCAAGGCAGTTCGAGTTTATATACAAGTTCAGTTCAGCATTATTGGAGGCTGAGTTTTTCATCAGCAAATTGTCTCTTTGTGTTTCTATATTGCATCATATCTGGTGCTTATATTTTGGCCTCCATATCGGCCTCTTGTAAGGAGATCATTGTTGTTGAGATTCAATATATAAGTGATATATTGTTGCTGGGTTTTTCTCCCTCAAGTGGAGGGTTTTCCTAGGGTATCTGCTGTGTTATTGTGTGTGAATTTTGAATTAAATTTTGTGTCTCTTATCTGATCATAAATCTAACATGGTATCAGAGCGGGTGTGAAGGAAATCGTGATCAAATTTCTTATTACAGCGATACTCTTTATTCTCTTTCTCATTGTTGTTTACTTCTATCTCTTCGTCAAGATGGTGAACGGTCTTAAGATTGAAGATAGACTCAAGGGAGCATCAAATTTCACTTCATAGAGATTCAAAATTATGCTCACCTTGGAAGAAGACGAATTGGCTGAGTTTGTGGAGAGCAAAGTTCTTGAACCTACGGATGAGGAAGAGAAAGTTCAATGGAGGAAGAAAGATATCAAGGTGAAGAAGATGTTAGTTGATTCTATGAAGGATCATATTGTTCCTATTGTCTCTAAGTTGAAGACGGCAAGAGACATGTTCAAAACCTTGGAGGAGATGTACGAAATCAACAACACCAGCCAACAACTCCATCATGTGAAGATGGTGAAAGGAGAAACGGTCATTGCTTACTTCATGAAGATTTCGGAGTTGAGAGATCAGCTCTCTACAATTGGTCATGTGATAGATGACAAGGACCTGACCATGCTTGCTCTTAATGGTCTACCTTCATCTTGGGAGTCCTACATTCAAGGAATCAGTGCAAGATCAAAGCTTCCCAAGTTTGATCGATTGAGGGTGGATTGCATTCAAGAGGAGTCTAGATTGGCTGCTAGAGGAATTGGTCAAAGCTCTACTAATGAAGACATTCATGTTCTCGCATCTCACTCCTCGAAGAAGAAAGGAAAAGATGGGAAGAAAGGATATTTCAAAAGGAATAGAGATAAAGGAGCTGATGGTGCTCCTGCATTCAAGAAGAAGAGGGACCTCTCTAAAGTCCAATGCTTTAGATGTGACAAGTACAGTCACTTTGCTAAAGAATGTCCAACCAAGCCTAAGCAGCAGGCTACCATTGCAGATGTTGATGAAGTCTCTCCACAAAAGGATTCATGTGAATACTTATTCTATTCGGCACTATCAAGCAATGTACCTACCGACACCAACACCTGGTTGATTGATAGTGGTGCCTCTCGCCACATCACTGGATTTAGGGAACATCTATCAAATTTGGTGGAGAGAGATTCTAGTGAACAAGTCATTATTGGAGATGATGCTAGTTACTCGGTGAAAGGAATTGGGACCTCCACTCTCCACTTGGATTCCGGCATTACCCTACAGTTGTGTGATGTTCTATATGTTCCAGGCATCAAGCGAAACCTTGTTTCCATTTCAGCCTTGGAAGACAAGGGTTACCAAGTTGCATTCTCTAAAGGCAAAGTTCTTGTATGGGCAAAGAATTCTAACTTCAAGACTGCTCGTGTGATAGGAGTTAGACATGAGAGCCTCTATAGGCTATGCACTCGTCCACTTCAAGCACTAGTACATGATTCTTCAAGCTTGTGTGATCTTTGGCATCGAAGATTGGCTCACCTTCACTTCCAAGCTCTACCTATCATGGAGAAGATGGTCTCAGGCCTTCCAAAGTTCAACCAGGAGCACGAAGGTACTTGCGGAGGCTGCGCTTTGGGTAAGAATACTAAAGGTCCATTTCACAGTAGAGAAAATAGATCCAAATGTATTCTAGATCTCATTCATTCTGATTTATGTGGTCCAATGTCTGTTGCTTCTTCGAGTGGTTTCTTGTATTACATTCTTTTTATTGATGACTACTCTAGAAAGACTTGGATTTATTTCTTGAAATCTAAAGAATCTGAGGAGGTATTAGAAAGGTTCAAGGAGTTCAAAGCTCAAGTGGAGAATTTGTCTGGGAAGAGGATCAAAGTCCTGAGATCCAATAATGGAGGAGAGGACACTTTTGGCAGCTTTCGGAATTTTTGCATTGAAGCTAGGATTAAGAGGGAGTTCAGTGTCCCTTATAATCCACAACAGAACGGTGTTGCCGAAAGGAAGAACAAATCGATCGTGGAAGCAGCCAAAGCCATGATTCATGACCAAGATCTGCAGACCTTCCTTTGGGAAAAAGCTTCTAGGACAGCAGTCTATGTTCAAAATAGAAGTCCTCACCGAATCTTGGAGAACATGACTCCTGAAGAAGCTTTTACTGGGAAGAAACCAGAAGTGAGTCATTTGAGGATCTTTGGATGTCCAGTATATGTTCATGTACCGAAGGAAAAGAGGACAAAGCTGGAGCCTTCTGGCAAGAAGGGGATATTTGTAGGTTACAATGAAACATCAAAAGCCTACAGGATCTACATCCCAGGTCAGAAGTTGATCGAGATTAGTAGAGATGTCACATTTGAGGAAGATATTGCATTCAGAAGATCCAAAGGCACTCACATGGAGATTGATATTGAAGAGTCTCCTCAGGATATGGAAGTTGACCATGCTCCTGAGATTCAGAGGGAGACTCCTGAACCAAAAGAAGATGATCCAGTTGAGCCCTTGGAACCTACTGATGGGCCTACCGATATTGTGATTGGGAGAAAAAGACCTCTCTGGGCTAGGCAAACGATGCAAGAGGCAGAAAGGTTTGCAGCACCACGAGGAACCTTCAAAGAAAGTAAAAGACCTCACAAGTTCTCCAGTTATGTTGCTTTGATGAGTCAGATTATTGAGTCTAAGCCTTCCAGTGTTGAGGAAGCTTCTAGTCAACAAGTTTGGAGAGATGCTATGACAAAGGAGTATCGGTAAATTCTCAAGAATGATGTTTGGGACATCATTCCTAGACCTGAAGGAAAATTTGTGGTATCTTCAAAACGGCTCTTCAAGATCAAGCATGCGGCTAATGGGAGCATTGAGAAGTACAAGGCAAGATTTGTGGCTAGGGGGTTTTCGCAAAAAGAGGGAGTTGACTATGAAGAAACATTTGCTCCTATTGATCGCTATACTTCTGTCAGAACCATCATCGCATTGCTGCATCTAGAGGATGGAAGATTCATTAAATGGATGTGAAGACAGCTTTTCTGAATGGGGTAATCGAGGAAGAAGTTTATATTGAGCAACTTGATGGATTTGAGGTACATGGGAAGGAGTCTCATGTTTGCAGGCTGAAGAAGGCCTTGTATGGTCTTAAGCAGGCTCCTCATGCTTGGTACGATAGGATTGATCATTACCTGTCAAGCTTGGGCTTCTCCAAGAACGATGCTGGTTCTAACCTGTACTTCAAAGTAATTGATGGTGAAGCATTGATTTTGGTTTTGTATGTTGATGATTTGATTCTTACTAGAAGAGAACACCTCATTTTCAAATGTAAGAAGGAGTTGGCTTCTGAGTTTGAAATGAAGGATCTTGGACTCAAGAATTACTTCCTTGGCTTAGAAGTTTGGCAGAAGCCAGATGAAATGATTCTAAGTCAAGGGAAGTATACTATTGATATACTTAAGAGGTTTGGTATGATGGATTGCAAATCCATGTCTACGCCCATGGAGACCAACTTGCATAAGTTGAAAGAGGCTGCAGCTAACTCAGATCCGCAGATCCTACGCTATATAGGTAATTGATTGGATCATTGATGTATCTAGTCAATACTCAGATCAATATTCTGCTGAGTGCACTTCCGGGCCACCATGTGTGAACCCAGGCGCATACATTCACAAAATGCCATCCTTATCAGTACCGCTGGATATGGCCAAGATATTCTTCGTGTGATTTGAGGTTACGGTTATACCAATTTTGATTTCGCGTGCGTGTCACCGACGGAAGAGCACCTCTAGATGTTGTCGCCTTTGGGTCCTTATGATATCCTTAAACAGGAAGCTACTATCCAGAAAGCATTGAGTACAACAGAAAGGTGAGTATATTGCAGTTTGTGTGGCAGCTCGGTGCTGCAGGTTTCCGGAAACTCGCGGCATTGTTTGGACAATCAATGGAGCCATTTATGATTCATATTAAGGGATGTAACCGGTTTCATGGTTTTTTGTCAACTGTATCATGACGTAACCGGGCATGTTGAGATCAAATACCATTATAACGTAGTGATATGGCATTGGAGGAAAGCTATACGCTGAGGGTCAAAGATCGATGAGCAGACGGCAGATTTCACAAGCCTCTTTCCTGCATTGAAAGTTTGTGTACTTTCGAGATGCTTGGTATGGAAATCAAGTCTCTAGTCAGAAGGAATGCAATATCAATGATCCTCTTTAATGCATTTCTCTTTGAGAGATATTTGAGGTGCAAGCCCTTGTTAATGCATTTCTCTTTGAGATTTGAGGTGAAATCCCTTGTTTCCACCCCCTGGGAGAGCCATGGTGGATGTCATGTGTGTGACTCCATGACAGCATCACATGAGAGAGTCTGTGATGATTTTTATGTACTTGTGTTTCACCCTCCGGGAGAGCCATGGTGAATGTCACGATGAGGTGACAACATCACATTAAGTGATGAGCACTTGTACATACCATTCATGGGTGTATCCATGATGGTTGATATCACGATGAGGTGATATCTGATATCACGATGAGGTGATATCTGATATCACGATGAGGTGATATCTTTCTTTTCCACATATGGGTGTAGCCATTGTGGTAGACATCACGATGAGGTGATATGTCTTGTGCAGCTGGAAGTATTCTCCCTAGCTGAGAGGGAGTGTCAATGTTTATAGCGTCGGTCGCTTCATTCCAGCCAGACCGAAATCAATTAAATCATAGCCTTACAGCTATTTAATTGGTGGAATAGATTTTATGAAATGAGATGTCACTTGATAAAAGATGATTAATATTCATTGAATATAAATGGCACGATTTCCTTAGAGGTGCGATTATTTATGGAGGCCGACTTCTTGCTTGTAAAGGACATGCCTCTTGAATGAGGCCAACGTGTTGTTTTTGGAGAGTCATGTCTCTCCCTCCACTCTGTATCTATACACCTTCATTGCAATCCATTTGACATCGATTCACTTCACCATTCTTGGTGCGAATTCATCTCAAGGCAGTTCGAGTTTACATACAAGTTCAGTTCGGCATTATTGGAGGCTGAGTTTTCATCAGCGAATTGTCTCTTTGTGTTTCTGTATTGCATCATATCTGGTGCTTATATTTTGGCCTCCATATCGGCCTCTTGTAAGGAGATCATTGTTGTTGAGATTCAATATGTATGTGATATATTGTTGCTGGGTTTTTCTCCCTCAAGTGGAGGGTTTTCCCAGGGTATCTGCTGTGTTATTGTGGGTGAATTTTGAATTAAATTTTATGTCTCTTAACGGATCATAAATCTAACACAAGGAGGGTCCTTCAACAAAAATAGGACCAATTTCACCTGATGGAGAAGTTGCAGCCATGGTGGATGAAGTGGTTGAAGCAGATGGCCTTAGTGATTTAGCCTCAGTTCTACTACCCACAAAGGAACCTAAGTTTGAGAGTGATTAGTATTTGGAGAGCATCATAGTTGAGGAACTTGATATGGATGATCATGACAGAAGTGTAGACGATAGATTTTTTATTTTTGCTTTTTGTTTGCATATCAGCCTATCAAACTATCAAGAGTTTTGAATTTCACTATGTAATCTAATATTAAATATGTAGTGTGTGACTCTTTGACACAATGGCATTTGTCATTTCACATTTGTGTATTTAAACTTTAAAGTTTAAAGTTAATGTTTATTGTTAAACTTTACCACTGTTCTTGTTTTGAAAGTTCAATGTCATATTTTTTCTATAAATTATTGAATTATATTAAAAAAATGGTGTCTCCAAGTACCCCTCGTCTCCTATTTTCAAAAATAGTTGTACGGGTACCAGTACCAGTACCGGTCTCCTAACAACCTTCGCTGAGATTAATTCATCTCTTTGGGAGTTATTATATAACTCTCTAGGGTTCTTTTAGAGATCATTATGTTGTGAGTTTTCTGTTTATTGCTGCTGCAACTTGGATTAAGGTCTTAAACCCTTGAGTATCCCTGGTTTTGGAGAGACATATGGGCTCCCCTTAGTTAGAAGGGTGTGTTTTGGTGGAAGAGCTTTGGTTTGTGAAACCCTAGCACGTCAATTTTCAGGGCTGCAATTGTCTATCAGGTTTGGTGGCCAATTTGGAGATAAAATGTCATGTCCCTGAAATTGTAGTGCTAAATCTGAGATATTGAAATACAAAGAACCGAACTGAATAAATATCAAAATATAAAATAAGTAATTGCCATTTAAAACATCATTATAATTATCAAGATAATATTATTAAAAATACAAATAAATTAATAAATAAATAAACAACAAAACAAATGTTATATATATATATATAAAATAAATGTGTTATCAATTTTATTATACTATAATAATATAAAATATAATGTGAAAATAAATTAAAATAAGAAAACATTAATGTAAAAATAAATATATTAACAATTTAAAAATATAATGATAACATAAAGAAAATATAATATATTAATGAAAACATAAAATAATATGTATATATACATATTGGAGTAAATAAAGTGCAGATTACAAAGGCAGCGATCAAGTTTTCCTTTGGAAATTAATAATACCAACAGCAAATGATTAGAATTAATCAAGGGATGCAGAAATTAGTTTTAGGAAAGGCATGACTCTTCCCAAAGACTATGCCCCTCCAATATGAGGATATAAAATGGGAGAGAAGCAAGGAGGACTTGGCATCTATTTAAGATCATGATGGAAGGCAATTGAAAGGAATAGAAAGGATCGATAATATTGAAAGACAATGTTAATATATATTAATTATCTTTAAAAGAGATAATCATAATATTTGAGGAAGGATGATGGGATGCTTTCAATGAAAGGACATGACCAGAATTAAAAGACATAATCATCCACACACTTAGATATATAGATGGAATCCATTCATGGAGGGATAAAGAGAGAAGAATATATTCTAAACAAAAAATCATTTATAAAAATATATATACTCTAAAAATCAGATCATGGTGGCTAGGAAAATAAAGAGTGATTTCTGTAGATCGAACCAAAGCAAGGCTGTAAGTACTTTCTGTTTTCAAATAATTAATTAGAGATATATTAAGGATGTAGATAATGATCTTAGTAAGCATTTTATGATTAAGATAATGAACATTTTAGTGCATTATGAAATGAGATGAGACTTAAAATAATAACTTATGCTATGCTTATGTATTTAGGAAAAGAAATCTGTTAATACA